>CABHPR010156347.1:0-10367 GCA_902168415.1 Peromyscus melanophrys
ACATAACAGGAAAATCCATAGAAACAGCTATCCTGGCTCATGGGAACTCACAAAATCTAAACTAACAACCATGGAACTTGCATGGTACCATCCAAGGCTCTCTGTATATATGTGACAGCTGTGTAGCTTGTTCTGTTTGTGGGACTCCTGGTAATGAAAGCAGGGCTGTCCCCAGTGCTTTGGCTGGCTCTTGGGAACTTATTCCTCCTGGTGGAGTGCCTTGCCCAGCCTTAATACAGGGGGAGGTGCTGGTCTTATGGCAGCTTGATATGCCATGCTTTGCTAATGGCCATGGGAGACCTACCCCTTTCTGAGCAGATATGAAGGAGGGGTGGATTGAGGGGGTAAGAGATAGAGAATGGGAGGAGAAAATGGGGGGAGGCTACAGTTGTCATGTAAAATAAATAAACTAATTAAAGTTTTTTTAAAAGATAGATATAGTAAGAGAAAGCAGAGTTCATCTTTTTGCTGCCTCCTAATATCTCACCATCAATAATAAGACCACCTTGGGGTACAATGGGTAGAGAATATATTTCAAGCGAATAGAAGTAAGAATCAGCAGCTATAGATATTCTAATAGCTGAAAAATAGATTTCAAATCAATAGAAGTTTGAAAAGTAGAGAGACTTCATAGTCATTAAAGAAAAATAAAAAATTCAACATGATATCACAATCCTCAAAATACATGCACCAGACACAGGAACACCTAATTACATAAAATAAACTTAAAACCATGGATTCACAGCAGCACAGTTAGTATAGGTGCTTTCAATACACTACTTTCACCAAAAGATGTGTCATGTGGATGAAAGCTAAACAGAGAAATTCTGGAGTTACAGGACATCATAAATCAAACAGTCATAATACATACTTATATGACATTCCACCCACACAATAAAGAATACACTTCCCCTATTATTCTTAGGTTTGGTCTTTTCATGGTGTCCCAGATTTTTTGGATGTTTTGTGTTATGACTTTTTCGTCTTTAGTGTTTTCTTTGACTGACGAATCTATTTTCTCTATTGTGTCTTCAGTGTCAGAGATTCTCTGTTCCATCTCTTGTATTCGGTTGGTTATACTTGTTTCTGTAGTTCCTGTTCGTTTAGAAGAAGGAGAAGAATACCAACTCAAAGGCACAGAAAATATATTCATCAAAATCATAGAAGAAAACTTTCCTAACCTAAAGAAAGAAATACTTATGAGGATACAAGAACCTTACAGAACACCAAATAGGCTAGATCCAAAAATAAAGTCCTCTCGCCACATAATAATCAAAACATCAAATATACAGATCAAAGAAAAAATATTAAGAGCTGCAGAGGAGAAAGATCAAGTAACATATAAAGGCAAACCTATCAGAATAACACCAGACTTCTCAATAGAGACTATGCAAGCTAGAAGGTCCTGGACAAATGTTATGCAGACACTAAGAGACCAAGGATGCCAACTTAGACTATTATACCCAGCAAAACTCTCAATCACCATAGGCGGAGGAAACAAAACATTCCATGATAAAACCAGATTTAATCAATACCTATCCAAAAATCCAGCCTTACAGAAAGCACTAGAAGGAAAAATCCAACCTAAAGAAGGTAAACACACCCATGAAAACCCAGGCAATATTTAAACCCACACCAACACCTGAAGAAATAGAAGGGACAAATTCCTCCCCAGAAAATGCATGACCTATGAAAGCTGATAAGAGTTTGAGGTGGTGGCACACGCCTTTAAGGTGGTGGCACACGCCTTTAATCCCAGCACTCGGGAGGCAGAGGCAGTCGGATCTCTGTGAGTTCGAGGCCAACCTGGGCTACCAAGTGAGTTCCAGGAAAGGCACAAAGCTACACAGAGAAACCCTGTCTTGAAAAACCAAAAAAAAAAAAAAAAAAAGTGTTTGAGGCAGATTCAGGGAGAAAGAAAGCCCCTACCTCCAAAGGCAGACAGCAGAGGAACAGAGCAGCCTGAGATATCTAAAGCTCTGCATCTGGAGGGAAAGGAACATGCAAAGTGAGAATAAAATCAGTGGGAGAAAAATTTCTCTGAAAGAGCTATGGAAAGGCTGTTGTAAATGCTTTTGTTTTTCACTGACTGACTAGGACAAACGCAAGTCCTGAAGAAAGTTGCTGTTGGAAATTGCCCATCTCAATGCGCGCTAACGAGGTCTAAGTTTCTGCAGTGATTAACTGAAGATTTTGGAATTTTCTTCATAAAGCATCAAAGCAATGAAAAATTAGTCATAACAAAAGTGATGGCCAAACACCCTAATTGGTGTGCTAGAAACCTCATCCAATGACAGAGGGAACCGGATGCAGTGATCCACGGTCAGGCCCCAGGTGGAGCTCCAGGAGTCCAATTGACGAGAAAGAGGAGGGTTTGTATAAGCGAGAATTGTTGAGACCAAGGTTGGATAAAGCACAGGGACAAATAGCCAAATGAATGGAAACACATGAACTATGAACTAATAGCTGAGGAGCCCCCAACTGGATCAGGCCTTCTGGATAAGAGAGACAGTTGATTAGCTTGATCTGTTTCGGAGGCATCCAGGCAGTGGGATGTGCTGTCCTCAGTCCTCAGTGCATGTGCTGCCTGTTTGGAACCTGGGACACTTGGCTCAACCTGGGAGGAGGGGAATGGACCTGCCTGGACTGAATCTACCAAGTTGAACTCAATCCTCAGGGGAGTCTTTGCCATGGAGGAGATAGGAATGGAGGGTGGGCTGGGGTGAAGGGGGGAGGGGGGAGAACAAGGGAATCTGTGGCTGATATGTAAAATTGAATTAAATTTTAAAAAAGCAAAAAAAAATCACTTAATTTTTGTCTTTCCTGTAGGTCTTTAATTCATCAAATAAATAAAAATTTTAATCTAAAAAAATACACTTTCCTCTCAGAAGTCTGTGGAAATTCCCCCAAATCAACCATGTATTAGGACAGGGACATGGCTCTTCTGGGTTGTTTACTTGACTCTGGAATTAAATAAAACTCTGGCAGCTGGGTACATCTGTGAGGGATTGTTCTTGCCACAACTTGTGGTGGCAGCCCACATAAAGGACACACTCTGCCTGCTTGCCCTTTCTCTTCCTGAAAAGTTCATCCCTTCACTTGTAGTAAAGGTTACTTCTTTGGGATTCTGGTGTAAACCAGCAGAGACATTCAGCCACATGGACTAAACAACTACTGGATTCTTGGACTTTCCATCAGGAGACAGCCAATTGTTAGTATAGTTAGACTATAACCTATAAGCTACTCTCATAAATCCTGTACATATCATGCTATCAGTTCTGTTTCTCTAGAAAGCTCTGAGTAATAAAGACACAAAGCAAGTCTCAACAAATATAGGAAAATTAAAGTCACATCCTGTTTTGTGTCTGACCAGGATGAAATAAAGCTAGATACAACAGCAATAGACAGCATAGGAAGTACAGAAATGCATAGAAACTAAACAACACACTACTGAATGACAATTTAATCAAAGAAGAAAGCGAGAAGGAAATTAAAATTTCCTAGAATTGAATGAAATAAAAACACAAAATACTCCCCTATCCTCAGGACTCAGGGATCTATGTGGAAGAAGAAAACAAAAAATTGTATGAGTCAGAAGGGATGGATGACTACAAAAAAAAAATTGTGTTCCAGATGCAGCAGGACTGTGCACACATGAACACAGAGACTGTGACAGGATACGCAGGGACCACACAAGTTTATGCCAGTTGACGTCCCAGTGCTGAGAGGCAGAAGAGGACCCAGGCAGGCTCCTACCCCCAACCAAAGAGCTATCTGCAACTGATACCTACTTGCAAAGGAAAAATTAGCTTTCTCCAGAGGAGTCTCACTGGAATGTTAACCACCCTCCAGAGTGGGCCAATGCTCAGAGTAGCTGCCCAATAGATAACAAACTCAATGGTAATTTTTAGGCTTTTTGCCTCATTTTGCTTTATGGGGCATTTTTGTCTTATGATCTTTTGATTATATATTTTAGTTTCCATTTTTTGAATTTTTATGGGGTTTCCTTTTGTGTGTTTTTTTTGGATTGGTTGGGTTTTTTAAGAGAGACAAAAAGAAAGAGTGTGGAGCTGGAGGGTGGGGATATGAGGAGTAGGTGAAAAGATGGAGCAGGGGAGAAGCATGTTATGAAAAACATTGTATGAAAAAAATTCTTTCAGTTATAAAAGAGAAGAGGGGTTAGATATAGAGTTAAGAACTAGGAAGGAGAGGAAGATATTCCAAGGAATCCCAAAGAAGTGGAAATACAATGGATAATTATACAGTTACTGAGATACAAGGGTGTCGCGGACTGGGTCTCAGTAGGGCCATCAGACCGAGGGAGAACGGGGTGAAGATACTCAGGATTAGTGGGATTCGGCGAGTGACAGACAGACACAGACACCAGAGTATGTTGTGAAACTGCTGTAATTTTACTCAGATCAAGCAGTGTTTTTTATGCAGTCATTTTAGGAAACATGGCAATCGGCTAGTAGGGTGTTAGACATAGAATTAACAATGTGGTCACACAATTTTCTCAGAATGATTAACAGACCTCATGAGTACAGACTTTATTTCTCCTTTTGTGGTTCTTCATCCAGACATAGAACATTACGGCCCTAGCTGAAGTTTTCTTTTTACATAATTATTACATTTTTGTTTTGTAACAAAATTAAATCCTTCCCACCATAGTTCTAACCATGGTTTCATTTGTGTGAAAATATTTAACCTTTGTCTGCGGGTGAGAAAGCACCAGAGGGGTTGGGACTTAGCTAATCTTTCCATGAACTGTAACTTATGCCATTCTGTTTTCATACTATTATGATTCACCCACCGGTTCCCATGTTTATCATAAGCTCTCGTAAAAGGCAATGGCTCCAAATAATTATTATATCTATGATTAAAGTTAGGGTGTTGCCGCCACTGACCCTTGATGAGAAACTCTGTTTGTCCCTGGATAATTCTTGAAGGAATGGCTAATTTCTGTAACTGCCTCCTTGTACCTGCTGTTGGTTGCGCGTGTGGATTGTTTATGAGTTTCTGGACTTTTACTTTCATTCTCTCTTCGCTAGAATCTTCGTCCCTCTGAGTCATAAGTTCTTTTTTGCTCTAAATCATTCATAAATTCTCCCAAACTTTTAGGACCCTCTTTAACTGTTAGCCTAGAAGCTTGAATCATAGGTGGGGATATTAAGGCCACTTCTAAGAAATCATTATTCTCTTTTATGGGGCACATCAGAAACATTGAGAGCTAACTTCCTAAAATCAATACACAAGGAAACAACAATAATAACAGCTACAAAGAAAAAAAGACAGAGTGCCAGCCAGGCTCTACAAGGAGATTTTGCATGGTTCCGTGTAGCCTGGCACCATGATTCGGACAGATTGATAAGGGGTCGCCGGGACATAGACCTGAGGGCCATGAGCCCCCCTTTCCCACATAACCACCTCATTCAAGGCATTTGTCACGCGGGCTACACCGTCGTGGGCGTGACACAAGGGGAGACTAGAGCAAGAGGATTAGATGAGTCGAGAAGAGGAGTTTTGGGCTTTAGTGGGTAAGAGACAGAAAGAACATGAAGTTATTTGGGTAGTGTAGTGGAGGGATCTTTGAGGAGTTGCAGTATGTGGGAGGGAACATAATTAAATTCTATCATTTGAAAAAATGTTAATTTAAAAAATAGCCTATGCTGGATTACTCTATAATTAATTGGACATCAGTGTCCCTACTATACACAGCAGGCTAACAAATAAAAAGCCCTGTAGCTAGAGATTTCCTGGTCCTGTCTGACCCACGGTCAAGACAAATCTCTCTCACCCACCAGTCCCGCAGCTGCTCAGACCCAATCAAGTAAAAACACAGAGACTTATATTACTCATAAACTGTGTGGCTATAGCAGGCTTCCTGTTATCTAGTTCTTACATCTTAAATTAACCCATTTCTATTAGTCTATAAGTTGCCCCGTGGATCATCACTTACCGGTAACTTACATCTCCGTTTCATGGCAGCGGCTCACAGTGGCTCTCCAACTCAGGCTTCCACTTCCCAGAATTCTCCTCTCACCTTGTCCTGCCTATACTTCCTGCCTGGCGACTGGCCAATCAATGTTTTATTTATTAAACAATCAGAGCAACACATTTAACATACAGAACATCCCACAGCACTTCCCCTTTTCTTTTTTTCAAAAAGAAGGTTTTAATTTTTACATAGTAAAATTACATATAACAAAACAATTATCAAGCAAGAATTACAGTTACAATATCTAGGCTATTTATAATATTTAGTCTATTTGTATTTGGGAAAATTAAAAAAGATATCCTATCTATCCTATATTTAGGAGTCTAGGGTTTAATATCTAACTTATCTTTTATCATAACTAAAGAAAATTATAACTATCTAGTCTTCAACTACATCAAACACCTTAGAAAGATATAATATTACCTGAGAAATGGGAGAAGGACACAAGCAACTTTCAGGAGTCTTGCAAGAGTAGACAGAGACAGCTGGCAGCCTGGGAAGTCACTTAATATTCTTTTGTAAAATTGGGGCATCTATCTTCAGCCTACAGGCCTATAGTCTCTCAGTCACTTCTCTCTGTGTCCTGTAGAATGTCTGACAGTTTCCTCTGCAAAGCAGGAACCTGAAGGACCATTTTGCCAAGCAAAGTTCAGTGGTCACTTTTCTATGGGTCCTGCATGTCCAGTCGATCAAGCAATCCAGGCAAGGACAGTTTCTTGCACAAAAGGCTATTTTGGCCATGGTGTAGATAAACTCCATATGGAGTGTCTTCAATGCCCATCCTCCTCTTTGAAGTAAATTGGTGCTGCCAGGAGCAGACATGTCTCACTGTCCAGAAAGTCTAAATTTTTTTTTCAAAATTTTAAATGCCATATTCTATATCTTTGAGGTGTTAGAAGATTACCTGTCTATCTGAAATATATCTATGTATACCTAGAAAGTTTACCTAACATGCTACGTTTGACTATCATAGAAGACTAATTATTAATCTATATTTCTTAATTATCCATTACATTCGAAATGAGTTACATAAACATAATACCTCAAATGAGAGTAGAAATATATGTAGAGTACAACAAAATTTATTTTAAACCTGTATCAATAAACTAAAATCCATAGCAATGTAAAACATTTTAACAAGTTGCTCTTTTAAAGTTGGTTCATTATTCTACCCTTTCATCCTATTATATCTATATCATATGCCCTTTTTCTTTAGAAAGAGATTGCATGTATAGAAATATTGGTTGTTCTCTGTCCCACACCAGAGGGCTCTTCTGTTATGGGACACAAAAATCTCTTAACCTTTTCTTTTAGTAATATGCTTGGATGTAGAGAAGGGGTGATCCAATTCCATCTCCAAAGCCAGCTTAGTATATTTGGGAATTTTCATGTATCTTCTCTCACTAATTCCTGCTGGAGTGGGGGGGAGGGTGGTTGCTGTATCTTATGGAGACACAAAGAAAATTTTAGGATGGTGGAGTATTCTGCGAGGGTGTATCGTCTGAGCCAGTTGCCTTGAATCCATTCTGGATGTTGGATCATCTGGGCCATGGTGTCATCAGAGAACTTTCTTGGGATCTTGGCTGGTAAAACCTGATGTATCTTAATCTGGGACAAATCCATAGCCTCTGGCTTTCTGTGGAAACAAAAGCAGAGCCTCCTTTCCAAAGAAATAAACATACCCTTATATCCAAATTTTGAAGTTAAGGTACCATTCAAATAAACATATTTGTTTAACTCAACAGCTTTTACGATCAAATGTTTTTCTGCACTTAAAAATCCCAAAGACAACACAATCCAATATCTCTGTGTAATATCCATCTTTATATTTTTTTTTATATTACCCTTACTGTCTCTTTAAAAACTTTATTTTTAAAACCTATTTCTTTATATAACTGTATATATTCCTTTTTCTCTGTCTTCCAACTTACTTACATTTTTACACACATTCTAAAGCATTTAAAGTCTTGTTCCATCGGAATTTGTCTTATTGAGAATCTATTGTTTTAAACTGCAGCATTACTAGGGCTAAAATAGCAGCTTCGGCTGGTGGCTCTGCCCACCTCAGCTTCCCAACATGGCAGTGGTACATTTTCTACCAGCTCTGGGAGCCATCAAGTCCCAGAAAAAGTGGGTCTATGCTTCTATCATAGCAGCCTGTAACCCTGAAACCTCTTTTTTTTTTTTACTAGCAAAGTCTAAATCCATTGTGCACGGTGTTGCACAGCTTACAGAAACCTCTGTGGGAGTAGGTCAAGCCCATGTGTCACAAACCCGCCATAGATTAGCTCAAACCTGCATGTTGAGGTGTCTAGCCCTCTGTATGAGACATGTAGCAGGAACCTGGAGTGGCTCCATTTAGAATTGCTTATTAAATGTGCTCAGGTTTAAGGTGGAAACTGGAGATGGTGGACACCATTTGTAGCTAGATTTTTCCTGGTCCTGTCTGGCCCACAGTCAAGACAAATCTCTCTCACCCACCAGTCCCGCAGCTGTTCAGACTCAAACAAGTAAACACACAGAGACTTATATTACTTATTAACTGTATGGCCATAGCAAGCTTCTTGTTATCTGGTTCTTATATCTTAAATTAACCCATTTCTATTAGTCTATAAGTTGCCACATTTCTCGTGGCTTGCCGGTACCTTACATCTCTCTTTTCAGGGCAGCAGCTCGCAGTGTCTCTCCAACTCAGCCTTCCACTTCCCAGAATTCTCCTCTCTCCTTGTCTTGCCTATACTTCCTGCCTGGCTACTGGAAAATCCACGTTTTATTTATTAACCAATAAGAGAAACACATTTAACATAAAGAACATCCCACAGCAAAGCTCAGTGTCAGAAATGGGTTACATCTATTGCAGTTATTGGCCAATGGGATACTGTAGACCTTCACACAACACAGGCTATTGTCACTACTCTTGGTTAGCTCCAGAACTTGATTGTAAGGTCCTTTTGCTAAGATGCCATATACTTGATCTGTAGAATGTGGAGAAATCAAACTAGTACTCACCTGAAATCTTCATCACTACTGCCAGCTTCATGATTCCAAAAGGAGCTATGTATGCTCCTGTAGCACAAAATTTATCTTCAGTCTTTTTCAGCTGTGAACCCTGGTAGTCACAACACTGAGTGCCTGGAAAAATATGACCCCTGGTCACTAGTGGCAGGATCTATGACTTCCCACTTGGAGGAAGCAGGAACAAAATCACTACCTTCAACATATGTTGTCTACCAGGTCCTGGGACAAGTGGGAGAGCCCAAACCTAAAGCCCAGGGACCAAAGGCGAGGCATCTCATCACAACATACACAGCACTCAAGGAATGGAGAAGGAAGTTGCAGAGATAACCTTGAGTTTGGGGCTTCTAGTAAGTACTTCACCATAGAGGACTCAATGTGGGAGGAGTGGGCACATACAAGTGTGACCTGAAGGGGAGGCACAAGATTGTCTGCCTTTTCTGCTTGGTTTGTGTGGCCCTTGGTGTCTCCATCAAGGTTGGAGCCCATTGAGTATTGAGATTGATTTGTGACCCAGCAGCACATAGCTTACCTGGAATAAGGCATGGCTCTAGGCCACTCCTGATATATGCTGTACAATCAAGCATCCTCTCTCCCTCCACTCCAATATTCACTCTGCAAACAAGTATTCTCCACCGCCATTCAGATGTGTTAATAAACTCAAAATTTGGTAATAACTTTCAGACATATTAACTTGACAAAAATTGGGGAGAAAAGTAGTCACATTACATTTCACCTGACAGGAAGGTTTGGCCTCACAGAAGGAACTCAATTTGATTGTCATTTGTGTTCTCCTAAGACCATATACAGCCTTCTTTGTCTGCCCACCACAGAAAAACAGGCAAAGGATAATTACAGTTGTGCCTCAAAAATCAAAGCGCAAGTGACAAAAGTACTCTGTAGCAGAGACATGGTGACCCAAGAACCCATTAGCACACATTCTCTCCTAAAAGACATTCCAAATACTATATTCTCCTCCATAGATCTAATGTGGTTAAAATAGCTTCCAAATATCTATGAAGTTCTTGGCTCATTCAGACTTTCAAAGGACAGAGAATACAGTTTAAATCAGAGGTTAGGATTTTTTTTCCTATTTTCTTCTTAATGGATTTTTTTTTTCCTTTGAAAATGCCAGTCAAGTTACACTCCTTCTTCAATGGAAATGAAGTGGCTCCTGTGGCTCACAGCCCAGGTGTTCCCTCAATGCAGCTTCCACACTAGTATCTGTCTACTGAGCCTCAGGTTAGAGCCAGCATCCCAAACTCCCTATTTCTGCCCATCACAAGTCTGGTGTGGTTTCCTTAAGTTGTCATTAAGCAGACATTTTCCATTTGGTCTTTTGGACTACCTCAGA
>CABHPR010156348.1:0-29639 GCA_902168415.1 Peromyscus melanophrys
CTAGGTCTGCCTAAGGGCCTTAACAACAGCAGCTGAGACATGATCTGAGATGACCTGGACCAATGAGAGGCAGCCATGTCATACCAGCAAATACATATTCATCAGACCTTCCCCTGGGTGGAGGTGGAGGGTATATAAGGTTTGCCTCTTCCTGAATAAACTGAGCTTGTTGTTTCAAAATCCTCCCAGAGTCTGTGTCATTGACTCTGCACCTACTTACTCTTCACCCCACCCCCCCAAAAGGGAACAGCACAGGACTCTACTACAGACTTTGATAATATTTCCATCACCTCTTCTTTGATGTTCCCCTGAGCCTTAAATGTAGGGGTTCTGTTTTGGATGAGTCAGTTAGGGTTAGAGATTAAGTGGTCAATTATTTTCTGTATTTTGACCAGTTGTAGATTTCTATAATAGTCACTGTGTGCTGAAGATTCTTTGATATAGTATGAGAGCTATAATTATCTATGTGCATAAAAATGTATATTTAGAATAGCATTGGAAACTATATTGGCTAGGAAAATGGGAAAATTGTAGTCTCTCCTCCAGAGTCTATGATCTATCCATCCATGCATGGTGAAGTTAACAGTATAAGAATGAATTTCCTCTTATTTCATAGACTTTAAGTCCAATTAGACAGCTAGTGGTTTTCCGTCAATTTAATAGCACCACTAATGCATTACTAAGTATGTCTTTCTCTGGAGAACTCTGCTCTGTCTACCAATCAACATCCAGGATTACCAGGAACAAAGAGAGCTGGCACTTCCAGATCTCAGGTTTTAAGGGCTTCTGTCTCAGCCATGCCTCAGGGGCAGACCATAGGTAGACATGACAGTTACTGGAAGTCTCAATGGGGTTAGTACTTCCAGGTCAAAGCTGGAACAACTACCCACTACAGAATAGTGTTTTCGTAGTTTATATTTATCACATTTTCATTAGCCATCTGGTGGTTGTAGAATATTTTGGTTATTTCCATTTCCTAGCTACTCAGCATAAAGTAGCAATGAACATGCCTGGACAAATATCTTTGGGATGTGATATGACAGTCCTTTGGACTTATGCCAAGGATATTGTAGTTGTGTCATATGGTAGACTTATTTTTTGCTTTTTGATAATTCTCCACTGCATAATAGCTATCATGTAAGGTACTGCCTATGATTTCTTCTATCCATTTCAGACATTTCAGGTTTCACATTTAGGTATTTGTTTCATTTAGAGTTAATATTTGTGGAAGGTGATTGATATGGATCATTCTTCTGAATGTTAACATTTAGATTTCCCTGAACCATTTTTGAAATTGTTTTATTTCTTTCCAGTGTATGTTTTTGGTATTTTCATCAAATGTTAGGGGAGTGAAGTTGTATGTTTTCATGTTGTACCCTTTGATTTTGTTCCATTTTTCTACAGGTCTATTTTTATGCCAATATCATATTGGCTTTATTATGGTGGATTTGTAATACCTGTTAAACTATTGAATTTTAATCCCTCTAGCATTTTTCCTCTCTCAGTATTATTTTGGTTCTCCAGGGTCTTTTGTGATTCTGTATGGATTTTAGGATAGCTTTTCTGTCTATTTCTACAAAGAAAGAGATGAGGGTTTCAGCTGAGATTGCATTGAATCTGTAAATAGCTTTTGGTAGAATGATGATTTTTATAATATTTTAC
The DNA here is from genome assembly GCA_902168415.1 of Peromyscus melanophrys. NCBI lineage: Eukaryota > Metazoa > Chordata > Mammalia > Rodentia > Cricetidae > Peromyscus > Peromyscus melanophrys. The sequence continues at coordinate 1,663 of CABHPR010156348.1, forward strand.
CAATCTATAGTTTCTTTTTATTATTACATTCCTCAGATGTTAAAAATTATGTTTATAGAGGTAATTCACTTCCATGGTCAGATTTATTCATAGATATCCAATTTTCCTTGAGGCTACTGTGAATGGGGATGAGTCCATGGTCTCCATTGTAGGTTTGTCATTGGTATATAGAAAAACTATTGATTTCTGTATATTGATTCTATATCTTGTCACATTGCTAAATTCAGCTATCATTTCTAGAAGGGTTATGGAAGAAATTTTGGGTTCTCTATTGTATAGTATCATATTATCTGCAAGTAGGAATGGTTTCACTTCTTTCCTATTGGTATTCCTTAATTTCCTCTTCTTGCATTATTGGTTCAACTAGCATTTTATGCAAAATGCTGAAAGGCAGTGGGAACACTGGTCATCTCTGTCCCATTCCTGACTTCAGTTGCATTGCTTTAAGCCTTTCTCCATTTAAAATGATGTTGACTGTGGGCTTCTTTTTCTTTCTTCTTTTATTTTTCTTTTCCTATTTTAGCTTTCCAAGATGGAGTTCCATTGATTGTCCTGGAATTTGCTCTGTAGACCAGGCTGGTCTTGAATTCAGAGGTCTGCCTGCCTCTGCCTATGGAGTACTGAGTTTATAGATATGCTCCACCACTGCCTAGTGAGTATTGATTCCTTGTATACGACATTTATTATGTAGAAGTTTGTTCCCTTTAGCCCTGTATTCTTTAAGTCTTTTATCATGAAGGCACATTGAATTGTGTTAAAGACTGTTCTTTTTTTTCATCTACTGAGATGATTATCTGATTTTTGTCATTAAGTCCATTTATGTGGCCTTTTACCTTTATTGACTTGTATATGTTGAACTATCCTTTCATTTCCCAGGTAAAGCCAACTTGATAATGGTGTAAAATATTTTTGATAAATGTCTGTATTCTGTTTGCAAGTGTTTTATTGGGTGTAATTGAGTATGTTTTCTTTAGGAATATTGACCTGAAGTTTTCTTTTTCTTTTTTCTTTGGGGAGTGGAGAGGGGGGCTTGTACCTTTACCTTGCGTAATTATAAGAGAGAAATTGGCTTTGTAGAAGGAGTTTGGTAGTGCTTTCAATTTCTTTGAATAATTGAAGAAAGACTGGCTGTAGATCTTCCTTGAATGTCTCATGGAATTCTCTATGACTCTATCTGATCCTGGATTTTCCTTAGTTGGGAAGCTTTAAAAAACAAAAGCAAAAACAAAAACAAAACTATTTCAATCTACTCATTTCTTATGGGGCTACATAGATTGTTGACTGCTTGGTTTAATTTGGTGGTTTCACTGAATTTAGAAAATTTAAAAAATCATCCATTTCCTTTAGACTTTCTAGCATAATAGAATACAAGTTTTCAAAATACTCCCTTATAATACTCTTGATTTCTTTGTTGTCTGTTTCATGTAGTTGAAATTTTTGGACTTCCAAATCCCAAATAATGATACAGAGACTTCTTATTAATTATGAAAGCTTGATCTTAGCTTAGCCTTGTTTCCAAATAGCTCTTACATCTTAAATTAATCCATTTATTATTTAATCTACATCCTGCCAAGTTGCTTGTTAACCACTCCTTGATACTGTATTTCTTACTTCTTCTCTGTCTCCCTGACAAATCCCTGCCTCTCAGATTCTTCCTCTGATTTCTCCTCTCACCCAGGAAAGCCTGACTATCCTCTCCTGCCTAGTGATTGGTCATTCAGCTCTTTATGAAATTAATCAGAAGGTGCCTTAGACAGATGAGGTAAAGCAGACAAATTTTTACCATGTGCAAAAAGATTATCTCAGAGCAGTTTAATGTGTCTCTGTTTACTTTTTACTTTGTTACTTTAAATCCTCTCCTACTTCTTCCTACATTGGTTTGGCAGGACTATGTGAATTTTGTTTATCTTCTCAAAAAAGCAACAAAACAACAACGACAAAACAACTCTTAGATTTGTTGAGTCCTTGCACTATTTTTATTTCACAGAATTCATCTCTGATTTCAATTACGTTTTGAAATTGATTGGGTTTGGAATTGATTTTTTTCTTATTTTTTTAGTTGCATCATTAAGATACTTAATTGTGTTCTGTTTGGAATGTAGGCACTTAGAGCTGTAATTTCCCTCATAGGATTGATTTCAGTTTGTTGCAGAGATTCTTTTGCATTGTGTTTTAATTCTCAGGTAGTTTCAGAGAGATTTTTATTTCTTCCTTGATATCTTCTTTGACCCATTCATCATCTAGTAAAGAGATGTTTAATCTTCATGAGTTTGTGTATTTACTACAAGTCCCCCATACCCTGTCAACTTTAAATTTTATTGCTTCATGGTACATGGAATACAGGGTGTAATTTTCATCATTTTAAATTCGTAAAGACTTCTTTTGTATCCCAGAATTAGCTCTATTTTAGAAAAGCTTCCAGGTGCTATTAAGTAGAGTACACATTCTTTGTTGTTTGGATAGAATATTCTATAGATATTATGTTAAGTCAATTTTATGTATGGTATTCATCAATTCAGATGTTTTTTTGTTTCCTTGCTTATTTCTTTTTTATTTTATTTTATAATTTATTTTAATTTTACATATCAGCCACGGATTCCCCGTCTTCCCTCCTCCTGGCCTCCTGCCCTCCCCCCAGCCCACCCCCCCATTCCCATCTTCTCCAGGGCAAGGACTCACCTGGGGAGTCAGCCTAGCCTAGTAAATTCAGTTGAGGTAGGTCCAGTCCCCTCCTCCCTTCAGAGGAGGCTGAGCAAAGTGTCCCAGCATAGGCCGCAGGCTCTAAACAGCCAGCTTATGCACTAAGGACAGGTCCAGGTCCCACTGCCTGGGGGCCTCCCAAACAGTTCAAGCTAATCAACTGTCTCACTTATCCAGAGGGCCTGATTAAGTTGGTTCATAGTTCATGTGTTTCCACTAGTTTGGCTATTTGTCCCTGTGCTTTTTCCCATCATGGTCTCAACAATTCTTGAGCAATAATTATTTGCTTATTTCAATACTTATTGTTTGTCTGTTTTTTTCCAGAGGGCCTGTCTATTGGAGGAAGTAGTATATTGAAATCATCTACTATTGGTAGATTGATGTTAATTTGTGTCTTAAGACATTATCATTACTTTTTAAATGAATTTAGGTTCTCCTTAGTTTGGGCCATATATAGTTAAGATAGTAATGTCTTTTCTTTAGTTTACAGTCTATTTTGTTAGGTATTAGTATAGTAGCTCCTGCTTGCTTCCTGGGCTCATTTGACTGGAGTACACTTCTCCATCCTTTTACTCTAAAATGGTGATTATCTTTAAAATTAAGATGTGCTTCTTGAAGGCAGTAGAAAGATGGGTTTTGTTTCCTAAGCCATTCAGTCACTCTGTGTCTTTTGACTGTAGAATTGATGCAATTGATATTCAAAGTTATTATTGAAATGTGTGTATTAGTTGTGGTCATTCTGCTGTTGACTTTTGGTCTTGTTTGTGTTCTCAGTGGTATTTTGTGCATTGATAATTTTGGCTTTCTATTTCATTTCACTGTCTCTCTGCAATGTTCATTCCTCTGTTCAGCCTGAAATAATATTTTCAGTATTTTTATTAGCTTCTCTTTTTTAGATGGAGTATTTTATTTTGTTTAATGTTAGAGCCAAAGTAGGTTCCCAAAACAGCAGTGCTGGTGACAACACTTTTAACATAAAGACCTTGACTGGGTAAACAGAAGCATGGGAGTGTGATGCTAGATAATCGGTTGGACTGGAAAAAAAAAAGGATGATATGTGAGAATTATGTAACGATGTAACGTAGAGGACAGGCAGAAAGGATACTTGTCTAAACCGATAGCTCCTCTGTAGTAAAGGCATGGAAAACTAGATTATGTTGGTGTACTGGTTGTAGGACACAGGCTAAATCTTGTATATTACAGAAAATGTGTAGAAAACCTGAAGGATACTCGCCATGCCAGAAGGAGGATGGAAGAGCTCTGAGTTTGGAAGTGGGGAGGTGCTGGAAGCAGTGTAAAGTGTCCTGTAGGTTGATGTAGTACAGCACAAAGTCCTAGCAGCACAAGGATGCTGGCGACAGCACAGGAGGAGGAAGTTAGACTAGGCTGGGGTCCAAACGCATAAGGTAGCTGATTATATTTTTGATAAAACTGAATAGTAAAAACTTTCAGTATAATCACCTCTAGGCAGAAAAAAAAACAAGAAACAATCTTACACAATTTTATATCTGAGTAATTGATTTCTTCTTGTTACAGTTATTGAATAAGTTACAAAATAAATCATATTTACAAAATAATGAGCCATTATTTTCTTAAGAAACCATTATTGCAGAGACTTGGAAATGAATAGAAATATCTAAGGATAAATTTTATATTAAATATATATATATATATTTAGCTGTCAGAATTATTTAAAGATTGATATTCATAATTTTGATCACAATTTTTTTTTCTTGGTGAATTATATCACACTAGAAATGGTTATGAAGTTGGTGGTAGCTCACACCTTTAATCCTCGCATTCAAGAAGCAGAGCCAGGCAGATCTCTATGAGTTCGAGACCAGCCTGGCCTACAGAGTGAGATCCAGGACAGGTACCAAAACTACATGGAGAAACCCTGTCTCAAAAAACCAAAGGAAAATAAAACTTAGCTGGGTGATGGTGGCACTGGCCTTTAATCCTAGCACTTAGGAGGCAGAGGCAGGCAGATCTCTGTGAGTTTGAGGCCAGCCTGGTCTACAGAGCGAGATCCAGCACAGGTACCAAAACTACACAGAGAAACCCTGTCTTGAAAAAAAGAAACAAACAAAAAAACAAAAAAAAATCAAAAAGTGGTTATGATTACTATAGTCCACATGTAAACTAAAAATTACTTGAAATATGAGTTAATTCTATGAATTAATATGCATTTTTCCCAACTTACAACATGATTGATAAAATTAAAATGATTTTACAACACATTTACTTCTTTTTAAGTATATATTTATTTTTCTTGAGTTTAATACATAGTACTATAAGAATTTTTTTATCAGCATCATGTCAGTCCATATGTTTTTATAAGATAGCATAAATCCATCTGAACAAAGATAATTGTTAGTTTCTTTGTCACGCATATCATTTATGACATTAACTTATTTTTATTTTTTATTTATTATTTTTATTATTATTTATTTATTATCTCTTTTATTTTTAGGAATATAATGTAATTACATCTTTTCCCTATTCCTGTTTCTTTCTGCAAAACCTTTTGCATGCTCTTCCTTACTCTCCTTCAAGTTCATGGCCTTTTAAAAAAATTAATTGTTGTTATATGTGTATTTGTATATATGTATATATATACCTAAGTAGTCTGTATATTGCTATGTGCCTGTATCTTTTCAGGGCTAACAATAATGGTATTGGATAACCAATCCATATGCTCTTCCTTGGGTAAGAGTATTGTTCCCACTTTCAGTATTCTTTAATTGCCTGAGGTTCATTGTGTAGGGTTGATGCTTAGTGGTCTTTTCCCTGTCCACTTTGGAAAGTCTGTCATTGTTGTCCTCTTCAGGTCATGTTTAGGCAGTTATGTCAATGAGACTTTATGGGGTAGCTTTTGATATCAAAACAAACACTCTGATACTCTAACCTTCACAGACTTTGAGCTCCTTCTTTGGCCAAGTTCCCTGAGCATTAGGTGTGTGTGGTTGATATATTGTGCACCCCAATAAACTTATCTGGGGGTCAGAGAATAGAACAGCCACAATATTAAACATAGAAGTCAGGCAGTGGTTGCACACACCTTTAATCCTAGCTTTCCAGAGGCAGAGATCCATCTGAATCTCTGTGAGTTCAAGGCCACACTGGAAACAGCCAGGCAAGGTGACACACACCTTTAAGCCCAGCACTTGAGAACTCATGTCTAGCTTGGAAAAGACACATACCTTTAATCTCAGGAAGTGAGGCAGGAAGCAGAAAAGTATATTAAGGTGTGAGGATCAGGAACTAAAGGCTGTTAAGCTTTGAGGCTCTTAGCAGCAGTTCAGCTGAGATACATTCAGGTGAGGACTCAGAGGCTTTCAATTTGAGGAAACAGGATCAGCTGAGAAGTTGGCAAGGTGAGGTTAGCTATGGTTTGTTCTGCTTCTCTGATCTTTCAGCATTCACCCCAATACCTGGCTCCAGGTTTGTTTTTATTAATAAGACCTTTTAAGATTTGTGTTACAGGTGTGGTAGTTGTTTTGTACATATTCACTTATAAAATAACATTGACATGATTCATAATTGACATAGTGTTGTGTGGTTTTCACCAGAGAAGACTGCTTAAACCAATACAAAGTCTTTATTATCTGGCCAGTGAATAAACCAGGTGCTTGGTATCACAGTGTAGCCCTGAGTCTTTCTAAGGATAAACTTTTAAGCGTGCACACACACATACACACACACACACACACACACACACACACACACACACACACACACACACAAATGTTCTGGGTTGACACTTCAGTTAAGAAGAACAGTTAGCCAGAAGCAGAACTGTAGATGATAAAAAGCAAGGTTAGAACATTTTGAAACTGTCCTAGAACTATGGACTTTGGTGGATTGTGTCTTGTTTTAGTTTTGACAGGTAGTGCTGTCTATGTGCTGTGTCTTATAGCCTGAATGGCACTTCCATCATGTAGTCAGTTGTGATAAGGTCTCACAGCCTACTAAGTTCTTGGGCCCTGTTACATTTCGCACTGGTCTGAATGAATGTGTCAAATCATGGATTCATTCTGTTTTAGTTTAAGATGAAGGGTCACTCCATCATTCTGATTGGAATGAGAATTAAAGGTTTAATCATTGCTGATAGAGTAGTTAGCCAGAGGGACTAAGAGAACAATAGACTGGTATCAATTATCTGATCTCTCTCTCTCTCTCTCTCTCTCTCTCTCTCTCTCTCTCTCTCTCTCTCCCTGTCTCTCTCTCTCTGTCTCTCTGTCTCTCTCTCTCTATATATATATGTATATATATATATACATACATACTTATATATATTCTATATATATGTTACTTTTTTCTAGTCACAGCAAGATATTTTGAAATTACTCCTTAGCATAGAAATAACAAGGTTTTTTTTTCCCCAAAGTCATATAGAGTTTTCTTTATCTCATGAGGAGTAAGTTTAAGCCCTTTCAATTTTGTAGCATCATTTTTGCAAATGACTCAAAGTGTTGTTTTAACTCAGAAATGGAAACTTTGAATACATCTAGTTCCTGATTAACCTGTCTACTTAGGTTGAAAAGCATCAGAAGTGGCATATGTAGTTAAATCATTGGTTTATTCCCATCAAGTAATCTCAAGGGCCCAGTAATATTCTTTTTATCTAATGCATTTATGTAATTATTCTTTAACCAATAAAATATTGGGAATCAGATATCAGGGTAAAATTAGAGAAGTGGAGAATCCATCAGTCACCTCCTCTCTCTTCTTTTCCTCAATCCAAAAGGGCTGAAATACTCACTTTTCCCTATCTTACTACTTCCTGTCTCCTATCTGTCCTCAGTTCAAGACCTCTATGTTTAATTTTGGTCAACTAGTAGCTAGCTCCACCCTCTGACTCAAGGCAAACTTTATTGTCAGAGTGAGATAAAAATATTACACATTTGCCCCTTTCGTCTAAATAAAAAGAGAAGGTTTTGACTGAGATACTAAAACTATATTCAATAAGTACAAAAACTATATACATATATGCAGATAGGAATTACATTAACAATGTCCATTTTCAGTTGGCAAATTCATAGAAAATACTCCATTATCTATCTTTTCTTAGTGAGTCCAATGCATTGTATCTAATGCACTTTATATCCTAACTTCTATTACCAACCCAAAATTATCTTTTTATGTCTCCCAACCTCATATACTTTATATCTCATTTGTGAGTTTCTTGTCCGAATTTGGTAACAAAGGAAAACTATAACTACAGCTATATCATTTTCAACTCCATCAGAGACTTGAGAGGATATAATTATCAGAACAAACAAGAAGTGCAGAGAAAACACCTTCCAAAAGTAAGAAATGACAGAAACAGCTAGCTACCTGGAAAGTCACCCAAGGTTCCACTGTAAACTTGGGGTATCCATCTTTGGCTGACAGGCCTATAATAAATACAAGATTGACTTTTCTGTGAAGCAGGAGTTTTGAAGGACTGTCTTGCCTTGTCTTGGCAAAGTTTGGCAGTCACTTTCTTTTGTGTCCTGCTTATCCAATTCAGACAGCATACTGTTAGCATTTGAGGCAAGAGCAGTTTCTTGCCCAGTGCCTAACTTTTGCCACAAAGGAAGTAGACTCCATATGGAGTTTCTTCAATGCCCATCATCTTCTCTGAAGTAGATTGGTACTGCCAGGATCAGACATGTCTCATAGTCATAAAGAGCCTTATGTTATTAAAACATCTAAGGGTCATATTTTGTGGAGTTTGAAGACCACCTGTCTATCAAAACTATATCTGTTTGATCTTAAAAACATACCTAACATGACTACAAGTTTGATTGTAATAAGTGACTAACTACTAACCTGCATTTCTTTTATTACCTTAAAGTCTCTACTAATAATTTTCCAAGACTAGAAATTCACATTACATTGTTAAATGAGTTGCATAAATATAATATCTAAAAGAAGAGCAGAAATGTTTGTACATATGTTCTAACAAAAATAACCTTAAATTTGTATCAATATACAAAAATATCTTAAATAAGAGTAGAAACACACACACACACATATAATAAAAATAACCTCAATTTTGTATCAATATACAAAAATCCATACCGATGTAAAGTATTTAAGATAAGTAGTTGTTGTTTTTTTTTTTTTTTTTGGTTTAAAAGTAGATTCAATAATCTACCTAATTTCTATATTCATACTCTTTTTTTTTCTTTTCAGAATGAGATCCCTGAATCTAATCTTCTTTGTTCAACTCTTTTGGTGACAGTTACCAATAACCACATGTAGCCAACCCCCTAAATGATGACAAATATCCATAACTCACTGAATGATCAAAAACCATCTACCCCATTCTTGGCAATGTAGATATTGTGTTCTTAGAATTACTTCTGGTTGTCTGGGAGGGACAACATCTTTAGGGGACCATGATAAAATTGAAATAACGGTCAAGTCCTGGGACAGTTAGCTGTATCATTGCCAATCTCTGTGTAATGAGAAAATATAAGGCTTATCTGAGGTCCTTCCTGGAGTATTACATGAGGCTGGACTATTTCAGCTAGCCACCTTGAAATTCTCCTGAGCAGTTTGTAGTCCAAGGCCAATCTCTGGGTGGTGTTCGTCAGCTTAGTGGCATTACCACAATCCAGGTGGAATTGTCATTGTGTCACCTCATCCTCCTTTTGGAGACTTCAAAGATCACTGTTAGAAATGATCATGTTTCACTGCAGAAAACTTGAACATTTTAAATATATGCAGCAGGTCTCAGAGAGGTCAAAGGACAATAATTTGTTAAATACATCCAGAATACAAAAAAAATTAATTCCTAGTTACCTGATAGAGACTGAAACCTAAAATTATGTACAGAAAACTAGATGAAGCCTCTTTCTAGAAATAGCACTTTATATGACCATTAATATCATGACAAAAGTATAAAATATATTTTAATTTTATAAATTTTGAGATAAGAGGTATACCTTATTAAAATTTTAAAACATTCAGAATAAAACCAAAGAATTATGAGATTAGTGACAATAGATGGTCTATTAATTTTAGTTTTCTTTTTGTCCCATATCAGGTGTACCTCCCAGAGGTTTTATATTTTTCTTTAACAAGCATGGTTGGGTTTAGAGAAGGAGAGAGCTATGTTCCAACTCCAAAGCCAACTTTAATTTTTAATTGAACTCAGACTACAAAAAGACCATTTGAATGATGTACCTGTAGAGAACAGCAGAAACAAACATTTGAGAAGAGTTATAAAATTTTATCCTGTGGAAATGTGATATACCAATAGGCTAATTTACTATTTTTGGAGGGAGGGGACATTTTCTCTGGATGATTCATCGTTTTTCTTCAGACGTCTCATTTGCTCAGTCACCTTCAGATTCCTTAGATGGATGTTTTCACTCTCCTGTAAAGACAAAAAAACAAAAAAACAAAAAAAACAAAAAACCTCCCCCAACCCTAACTTTTTGCAGTTTATTATTTGAACAGTTACATCTGATCAAATGGGAATCACTTGTTAGACTTGGTTCAGCTGATTTTAACAGTTGTGTCTTTGCATTTTTCATTCAAATGAGTTTGGTTCTAGTTTCATTATTTTATTTTTTCCTTTTTCATTTCTAGTTTTTTATGCTGATAAAAATTGTAAACTTTTGTACATTCAAAGCTGTAAGTTTCTCTCACATTACTGCATAAATTAAAATCCAAAGTTGAGCAAATGTGGGATTGTGTGCCTATATGTATAAAATATGTTTTTTTTTGGTGTGTGTGTGTGCATGTGTGTGAATGCATTTTCATGTGTGTAGGTGTGTCTGCATGTAGGTATGTGTGCTTATAAAGGCTAATGGTCAATCTTAAGTTTGGTTCTTCAGGCAGTACCCATTTTGTTCTTTGAATGTGGGTCTCCCTCTGGCCTGGAGCTTAACATTAGGCAATGCCGGCATGACAATAAGACTTAGAGATTAGCAGGGTGGTGGTGGCACACGCCTTTAATCCCAGCACTCGGGAGGCAGAGGCAGGCGGATCTCTGTGAGTTCGAGGCCAGCCTGGGCTACCAAGTGAGTTCCAGGAAAGGCGCAAAGCTACACAGAGAAACCCTGTCTTGAAAAACCAAAAACCAAAACAAAACAAACAAAAAAAAAAAAAAAAAAAAGCTAGGTGGTGGCAGCACACGCCTTTTAATCCCAGCACTTGGGAGGCAGAGAAAGGTGGATCTCTGTGAATTAGAGGCAAGTCTGGTCTACAAAGTGAGTTCCAATATAGCCAAGACTGCTATACATAGTATCCCTGCATGAAAAACCAAATAGTAGTAGCAATAATAATAGTAATAATAATAATAATAATAATAATAATAATAATAATAACAACAACTCAGGAATCTATATGCCACCACCTCTTACATGCTTGGATTACATATCATCTTGAAAAGTTGTTTTTTCAGTTGGGTACTGGGTGCTGGATCCAGGTCTTAATGCTTGCATAACAAGGAATTCCTGATTAAGATGTCTTTTGAGTCCTTAGTTTGGATTTATAACATCCATTTTTGAAATATTTTCTAATTTCTCACTTCAACAATGAGTTGGTTAATATACAACTTCATTTCCAAATATGCAAGAATATTCTTTCTGTTTTTATTGATATCTAACATAACATTTTATATAATATATAGACATAATTTTGGTTATTGAGACTTATTTCATAAGACTATCATATACTATCATTTGGTGAACATTTTATGTATGATGAGACGAAATTCCTGCTGAATCCTCAGTTATGTAAAACCTGACTCTTATTTGATTTGTCAGACTTTCCTTTGTTTATATGATAGATTTAGATGGAAACAATTACTCTGTGGTGTGGCATTTACATCAAAGGCCTGTCCTTTATAGTATCTCACCAGGGAACTTAATCATGTTTCTGCACATTGCCTGAATCATAAATCTAACTGTCCCCCCATGGCTCACCTTTTACTACCCTCATCCATCTTTCAGTTCTGTAGCAGGTTACCTTTGCAAACTATCTTAGAATTAAAATCCAAGCAAAAAGAACTCAGACCTTGGTTAAGTACGTGCCTTGAATCCCTGCATAGGTTACCAGTTTCCAGACAGTTTCAGAACAATTGTCCTGAAGAGAGCTAGCCCATTAACAGTCAGCAACATTTTGTTCAGCAAGAATACATCAGTCTTTCTTAGATCCATTCAAGCTAAGCCTGGGGAGTCTTAAGGCAAAATCTCATGTCAGTGGTAGTTTTTGTTCTATCCAGGAATTCAAATATGAGCTGTGGGCACATAAAAACTGTTGCCCAGGAATTTTGTCCAGGTTGATCAATATCTGATGTGTGGATCAGTCTGGTGCCAGCTCTTCTTTCATGGTTGGAGGTAATATTCCAATTATATAGTTGGATTATGATAGGACCAACAGATTGAAAGTTTTCTCAATTTTGATTCACAGGAATTTGTAGTCAGACTTTCTTTTGTGGGAGAGCCAGCTCCCCATTAATGACACAGAGGATTATTATTAATTATGAAAGCTTGGCCTTAACTTAGACTTTTTCCAAGCTAGATCTTATAAGTTAAATTAATTTGTTTTTATTAATCTACATTCTGCCATGTGTCACATTTACCTGTCCTCTGTACCAGTTGTCTGACTTCTTCAGTGTCTTACTGGCATCTCCCGACCTCTCTTCTTCCCAGAGTTCTTCTTTCTCTCCCAGAAGTGCCACTTATTTTCTACTGCCTAGCTATTAGTCATTCTATTTTTTTAATTTATCCTATCATTATGAGTCTAAACTTTTATGCATACATCTCTTTCTATCATTACTTCTATTCTCAACCTAAAATATCTTTACAGACCTAAAAGCATTTTCTTAGATAAACAACTTAAGTTTTTATGTCTCTAAACCTTTATAAACTTTATATCTCTTTTGTAAGTTTTATTTTGTCTGAATTTTGTAAAAACTCAGAAACTATCTAGTCTTCAACCCCATCAGAGACTCTAGAAGGATAAAAATTTATCTGAGTAAACAGGAATTACAGAGCAAACAACTTCCAAAACTATAGAAATGACAGAAGCAACTGTCTGCCTGGACAGTTCCTCTGCAAAATTGGGGCATCTATCTTTGGCCTATAGTCCTAGAATATCTGACAGATTTTTTCCGTGAAGCAGGGTTCTTTGAAGGACTGTCCAAATTTGTCTTGGCAAAGTTCAGCAGTCACTTCTTTTGTGTCCTGCTTGCCCCATTTGGACATCATACTGTCAACAATCAAAGCAAGGTCAGCTTCTTGCCAAGGGCTAACTTTACCAAAAATGAAAGCAAACTCCATATGAAAGTTCTTCAGTGCCCGTCATCTTCTCTGAAGTAGATTGGTGCTTCCAGATGCAGATGTGCCACACTTTTCTGAAAAGCCTTATGTTATTAAAACGTCTTAAATGTCATATTGGGAAGGTCTGTAAAGTGTTTGAAGACCATATATCTACCTAAATTATATCTCTGTTTAACCTGGAAAACACATCCAACATAACTACAAGCTTGATTGATATAGATGACTAACTACTAACCTGTATTTCTTAATTATCCTAAATAGTTTGTAATAATAGCTTCCAAAGACTACATCTATGCATGACATTTTAAAATGAGATTCCATAAAGCAAGAGTGGAAATATATATACAATATAACAAAAATAAACATAAATTTATATCAATGTAAAAAACCATACCAATGTAAAATATTTGGGATTAATAATTGGTTTTTAGTTTAAAAGTAAATCCAATAATTCTCCTTTTTATCTTATAATTCCTATAGGAATTTAAGTCACTTAAAAATAAAGCTTTATACCAATTATAAGCAAGGAAGTAATTTGTCACATTAGAAAAAGTCATGTTTTATTGTTTCAGTAAAAAAAAAGAGAGGAGGTTACAATATAAGTTATTACAAATATTTGAGAGCTCAGTAATGTCTGTTTTCACTATAATTTATTATTTTATTTTATTCTATCAAAAAGAACATTTGGGTTATTACCACACGTAACTAAATATTGTTCATCTCTTTTGTAAAAAGCCCTTGCTCTGATTTCCCTTTCTCTCTCTCTTTCTCTCCTTTTCTTTTTCTTTTGCTCTCTCTATCCTTTTCTTTCTCTGTTTCTCTAGTAAAAAGATATATCTTTGTTTGTTTTTAGATAAATGTGAGGTTACTGTTCAAGTTCTTTAGAGCAGTGGTAATGTGCCCTGTGAGCAATTTTAAGACAGAATTATTTAGCTGTGAATGTGATTTATCACTTTTCTTTAAACATATCTATTGAATTTGACTTTGTATGCTAATTAGTCCTTGAAAACCAAGTCGTCTTTCCTGTCACATACTTTCCATCCTCACCTTCCATTGTGGAACTACTTCTTTTCTCCTCCCTCATCAGCACTACTCTGAAAATTGCTTTATTAGTAAAAATGTAATCCATTTCATCACTTTTCCAAGAAGTGTAAAAGCAAGAAATCTATAGTTTTCTGTGTAATGTTTTATCTTATAAATATTTTCATTTTTGACTTGTTTTCCATTATTTATTCTCCAGGAAATCTATTCCAATAAATCTTTGCCTAGTTGTCAGAGATAGACAGCCTGAGTGGCACTTCACAAGGAAGTCTATAACACCTTACTTTATTCCAAGCACTCGGGAGGCAGAGGCAGGAGGATCTCTATGAGTTCGAGGCCAGCCTGGCCTACAGAGCAATAGCCAGGAAAGGCACAAGGCTACACATAGAAACCCTGACTTGAAAAACCAAAAAAAAAAAAAAAATCATTGACCTAGAAGGAACAGTTGGATAATTGTCTGTTCAAATAAAAATCCATGTGACATGACTCCTTTCCTTGTCAAGTCTTTGACCTGCTAATAAGGTCTGTTGTTCATTGTGGCTGTTAGGAGCATAGCTGAAATGATTTGTAATGTAAAAGCCATTTTATGTGAATTAAAGTACTATGATGCCTGAATTTGCTACCAGGTTGCTCTGATAAGGGATATCTCCATCAAATAGTTCCTGTCAGAGTTCAGGGAACTCTGTGGAAGAGGAGGAGAAAAATGTGTAAAAGCTAGAAAAGATGGGTGACACAAAGGAATCAAGGCCTCTAAACAACAGGACTGTGCACATATAGGGCCTCCCTCAGAGCAATTGACTAAGCACGCACAGGGCCTGCAGAAACCTGCATCTGAAGGGGTCCTAGAAATGGGAGATGTAAACTCAGGCACACACGCCTAACATTGAAGCTAACTCCAATTGATAACCACTTGCAAATGAAAATTTATGTTTCTACAATGAAGTCTCTCACTGGGGAAACAAACCACTATTATGGGCAGGCTCCATGCTCAGCAGTAGATGGCCAACACAATGAACTCAGTAGTGTCTTTGAAAGTTCTTTGTATCATAATGTTATTTCAGAGTATTTGAGTTGTTTTTTTTGTTTTTTTTTTAATATAAACTTAGAGGTCCTTTGGGCATATATTATGGCTTCCAGTTTTTGGGTTTTATGCTTCGTCTGTGTGTGTAAACATGTGTGTTCCTGCATCTATATACATTTTGTGTGCTTTTGCTTTTGCTTCGGCTCATTTTCTAATTTGTTTTGGTCATGTTTCAGTATTTTTTAATCTTATTTTATTTTGTCATTCTTTAGATGCACATTTGACATTTGTTTTCTAAGGAGAGACTAAAATATATGTATCCAAATGGGAGGGGAGGTGGGAAGAAACTGCGAAACTGCAAGGATTAAGGGGAGCAGAAACTGTGATCAGAATATATTATATGAAAAAAATGTATTTTCAATGAGAGAGAGAGAGAGAGAGAGAGAGAGAGAGAGAGAGAGAGAGCGAGCGCGAGCTAGGTCTCAGAAGCAAGCCCCCAGTCAACCTGGCTCAAATATTCAGATAGGAGCCTAGACCAGGAGAGGCCTTGGCATGCTAATGAGCCAACGCCAAGTTGGTATTGAACCATTGATAAGTCAGACTCAAGCTGTGAATTCCAGTAATACAAAGCTACTACCCAATGAAATGATACAAAAATTGAAACTCTGGGAATGTTCTCTAGGATCACACCATCATTTTTCCAAGACACAGATTCTCTAGCCTCTGTGTTAATACCCATCAAAGAGAGAACTTGAGACTCTGTTCATAGCCCTGGTCTCAGTGACCTTTGGGCTCCATGCATTGTGGCGAGGCCCAAACATAACCTCCTCTCAGCGCTAGCCATTGACTATCTTTCTCAAGGACTTCTCGATCTCTATCAGTGTGATCATTCCAGCCTGGCCCAACTGAAGGACTTCAGAGTAGACTTGGATCTGAGTCTGCAATCTTCCACAGCATCATCACTAGAGAAGATTGAGAATTGGTACTTGCAGCAGCATTTCTGCATAAATAACTCCTCCCCGCTTGGTGAGAATTTAAGGCAAAAGTAAGACTTTGTTAAGTACTTTTCTCTGGCAAACTGAGCAACTCCTCATAATATTATGGGAAGAATTGGATGCCAATTAAAGGGGAATGTTTTTCTCCCTTATTATCTAAGGTAAGTTAGATTACCTAAGATCATAATTTATCTAAGGTAAATTATGATCTTAGGTAATGTCTCTTTTACCTAAGATCATAATTATACCAGTGTCACACATTTGGAGAGAACATCCTGAGGTGAAAGCTCACAATTCCCCAAACAGATTTGTCACTGTTGCTTGTATGGCCTCTGTAGCTGCAAAGTTTCTCTCTGGGTTCCGCGGTCCATATATAAAAATAATCACTCAGAAACTTATATTGATTAAAATGCTCGGCTATTAGCTTATTATTGACTATCTCTTTCACTTAAATTAGCCCATAATTATTGGTGAAATTATTAAGGCCACTCCACATAGTTAAAATGGAGTTAGTGGCGTAACTTACAAATGAAGGGATAGGTAGGTCGCAGGGTCTGGGGAAGGTGTGTCTCAATCCGGCAGTGTTCTCTGGAGAACTCTTCTCTGTCAACCTCCACCGTCCAGGGTCCAGGAACAGAGAGAAGGCGGCACATCTAGATCTTGGGTCTTCAGGGCCCTCTCTTGGCCCCGCCTTGTGGGCGTGACAGAAGCTTCAGTGGGGGTTGGAACTTCCAGATCAAAGCTGGAATGACTACCCAGTACACATAATTCTTATTTATGTTTAGCCATGTGGCTTGGTACCTTTTCTCAATTATTCCTTCATATCTTGCTTCCTCAGTGTCTGGCTGGAGACTCCTGACTCAGCCTTCCTCTTCCGAGAATTCTCCTCTCTGCTTATCCCACCTGTACTTCCTGCTTGGCTACTGGCCAATCAGCATTTTATTTATCAACCAATCAGAGCAACCCATTCACAGCATACAGCGCTGCTGTGGGATGGTCTGTATGTCAAACATGTTGCTTATTGGTCAATGAATAAAACACTGATTGGCCAGTGGTCAGGAAGGAAGAAGTATAGGCGGGACAAGGAGGAGAGAATTCGGGGAAGTGGAAGGCTGAGGAGACACTGCCAGCCGCCACCATGACAAACAGCATGTGAAGATGCTGGTAAGCCACGAGCCATGTGGCAAGGTATAGACTTATAGAAATGGATTAATTTAAGATATACGGACAGTTAGCAAGAAGCCTGCCACAGCCATACAGTTTGTAAGCAATATAAGTCTCTGTGTTTACTTGGTTGGGTCTGAGCGGCTGCGGGACTGGCGGGTGAGAGAGATTTGTCCTGACTGTGGACCAGGCAGGAAAACTCTAGCTACACAGCGCATTATCACCCATCTGGCCTATCCATTTTTAAAAAAATATAATTACTGAACACAAAGCATCATTCACCTGATACAGAGAGCCCAGTAAAACAGTTATTGTCCTTTGAAACCCTTAGTAGTTAAAGTCAAATAAGAGTCATATTTTTTTCTCCTATATATGTGTGATTTGTAGTTGACTAGCAACTCAATTAAGTTTTTGTTGTTGGTGGTGGTTTTTTTTGTTGTTGTTGATGTTTTGTTTTGTTTTGTTTTTTGAGACAGGATTTCTCTGTGTAGCTTTGGTGCCTGTCCTGAAACTCACGCTGTAGACCATGCTGGCCTTGAACTCACAGAGATCTGCCTGACTCTGCTCCCCAAGTGCTGGGATTAAAGGTGTGTGCCACTGCCACCAGGCTTCAATTAAGTTTTAAGAGTTCTAAAAGTTTAACCAAGTTTTGTGCCAACTGCAATATTATGTAGAAATATCAAACATATATCCGAGGATCAGAGAGAGTATTTTAAACACTAAACTGTTTGAAAGTAAAACATTCATTTATTCATATGTTCATATATGCCACTCTGTAGATGTAATTCTGAACGGTTTTATTAGATAAGAAACACAGAGCCAAATGCAGAGTTAAAAGCCCCAGAGGTCTGAGAGCACTAGCTAAGAGCTAAGACCAAGTCCACCTTCTTACCCCTAGGTGCAGCTGCCATTCTTCCCCTGAGAAAGAGACCTACTTCCTGTGTTTCTGTCTTGTTATTGACTTTCTGTTCTGCCTTCTCATTGGTTGTAAACCCAACCACATGACTTCTTCATCACTGCCTGTCTATACAGACCTCCAGGTCTCTATGGTTGGTATTGAGATTAAAGGCGTGTGTCTCCATGCTGGCTGTGTCCTTGAACCCACAGAGATCTGCCTGTCATGTGATCAAGATTAAGGGTGTGTGCTACCACTGCCAGACTTCTGCTAAATGGCTTGTTATTAGCTCTGACCCCCCACGCACTTTTATTTATTAACATACAAATAAAGTCACATTTCAACACAAATAAAATATCACCATACCACTCTTGTTTTCTTTAAGAGTCCTATTTTAATTATTTTGTCATCTATCATAAGACTCTGGGCTATCCAGTCTCTGGGTCCTGGCCCTCCAGGTACTGCCAACAGTGGGCTTCCTCTTGTGGCAAGGTCCTCAAGGTGAACCAGTCATTGGTTGGTCACTCCCACAATTTTTGCTCCATCTTTACCCTAGCATATCTTGTAGGCAAGACAAAGTATAAGTCAAAGTTTTTGTGGCTGGGTTAGTGCCCCAGGCCCTCCTGGAAAAGTCTTGCCTGTTTAGAAGAGGATTGCCTTTTTCTGGAGAGAAAGGGAGAAACAATGAGTAGATGGGGGGAGCAGAGAGGAGGTAGGAGGAGGGACTGGGAGGATCAGAGAGAGGGAAAGCTGCCATCAGGATGTAAAAAAAAAAGACTTCTTTAACACACCTGTAACTCCCTCACATACTAGTTGTAATGGATAAGATTTGTTCTTTGCTAGAGAGTCCCATATATACTCACACACATGCACATGCACCTCACATACAAAAAGAGCCATGGTGCAAAGTCCAGACTCAACCAGAAGAAATAGGAACT
Source organism: Peromyscus melanophrys (assembly GCA_902168415.1). Taxonomy (NCBI): domain Eukaryota; kingdom Metazoa; phylum Chordata; class Mammalia; order Rodentia; family Cricetidae; genus Peromyscus; species Peromyscus melanophrys. The sequence goes on from CABHPR010156348.1 coordinate 20,703, forward strand.
GGAAAATAGTCTTATAGTGTCACAAATAGATCCTTCACAACTCAAGATCATTTAAAACAGAAATGAAAAACTTCAGTAATGACAATTTCAAAAGAACAAATAATTTACTTTCTTCCTTTGCATTATTCTTTAGCAGCACACATCTTAGCTTGCAGCTCTATAGCTGTAGAATGAAATTTTGCATACTGACCAAAGCATGTTCACAGAAACAAAAATTCACAAAAAGATTTGTACAGTATTTGTACAAAACCTCTTTCCTCCCAATAAGTATTGATTGTTTATGATGCATATGTACCTAGGTGTTTATAATTATCTCAATCTTCAAGGTTGATCTTTAATGAATGAACTTCTATTTCATTTTTAAAACAGCCTACATATTTTCCTTATGAGAATCCCCAAGCTCTAACTGGTATCTATGTAAACAAATATTTTTCTTGTATGCCTTAGTGATTACTTTTGTACATTAACTTCACTGCCTCCTTTAAGACAAATTGCTAAATGGTCTTATTAATTAAAAAAAAAAAACCTGGAGCCAGATATTGGAGTTAAAACTGAGAGATCAGAGAAATAGGACAAGCCACAGCCAACCTTACCTTACCTTAACTAGTGTTGGAATGTAAGGAGTGTGTAACCATGCCTGACTGTTCCCTGTGTGGCCTTGAACTCACAGAGATCTGGATAGATCTCTGGCTCCCGAATGCTAGGATTAAAGGTATGTGCTACCATTGCCTGACTTCTATGTTTAATATAGTGGATGGCTTTTTCCTCTGATCCTCAGATAAGCTTTATTAGGGTGCACAATATATTGAACTTTCTGAGATCAAGGCCACACTGGGTACATTTTGGAACACACCTTTTATTTCAATGTTAGTTAATTATAAAGGTCTGGAGGTCTGTACAAACAGACAGGAAATGGTAGAGCTGGGCAGAAAGAATATTCTTTAAAGTGTCAATAGCTTACAATATTTATTAGAATTTCTATATCTTGTGTTTTTCTGATTGTTAAAAATATAATTATATAAAAATGTTGTATCTATTTGGGGCTAAGTGAAGTGTTTCTGACATTTTTTAAAACCTAGTTACTAGAGAAGTCATAACTTAACTTTATGAACTGTAAAGAATTTATAAAATGATCCATGTGTATAGCAGAGATGGTGAGGCTCTGAGAGGTGACTAGAGCATGTGGGTCCCGAAAGTAGAGGAGGAAGTATGGGGAGTGATGACTAACACCAAGGGCCTTTAGTAAAAGTCATGTGAAGCCTACTATTGTAGAAGCTTTCTGAAATATATACATGTACAGGTATAAAAGGAGTTTTAATGAAATCATTTTATAACGGGACAACAATGCCCCTACTAGACAGAACAGACCAAAAAGAAAAAAAAAATCCCAGTGGTAGAAATTGCTTACCTCATTTGCATGTTGGCCAGTGAGGTCCAGTAAACCTCTAAACATTATAGTCTTTAGCCAATGTTATAGGATAAACTCCAGAATTTGACCATAAGACTCTTCTGCCAAATATACCACACATTTGAAAGACAGTAAATGGAGAAATCAAATTAGTACTCATCTGGAAATTTCATCCATATTCCCTAGTATTTATAATACTGGAAGCTGCTATGCACATTACCAGAGAAGAAAAATAATTATGAAGCTTACCCAGTTGTGTATCCTGAAATTTATAATAGCAAGTGCCCTGGCAAATCATGTCCAATGGTGCATCAGTCACAAGAACATCATATGAGTAACAACTCTTTGATTGGATTTAATGTCTACTACACAAATTGAAGCTCATACTTGGCACCCTTTAAAGGAGGCCAGGGAGGTTTTAAGTGTCAGGAGAGAATCTATGAATAGTGTCATATTAAAGGAACATAATATTACACCAACTTCTAGTGATTCAGTTACATCCATAAATTAGCATATCTATCAACTCTCCTCACATAATTTCTTTATTTTTTGTTTTAAGGGTAGATGATGATTAACACAGATATCACCAGTGTTCAAAGTGTTGAGACAAAGAGACAGAACTATGCTCAGTCCTAAATGGAACATCTAAACTACACTCCCTTCTTCCAAGTCTTAGGGATTTTCATGGAAACTAGGGAGAGATTTGTTAGAGGCATAGGCACACAGCTGGACAATGTGCAGTGAGAGATTTTGGAACACTCAGTCCTAAATGAGTTATCTTCACCAAACCTCTCTCTTATGGGTTCAGGAAACTATGTGGGAGAGGAGGCAGAAAGATTATAAGAGCCAGCATTGATGGTTCACGCTATAAGAAGAGTGTTTTCTAGATAATATGGGACTAATGTGAATATAAACTCACAGAGACTGTGACAGCATAAACAGAGCCTTCAGAGGCTCAGTCAGGATGGGGTCTCAGTGCAGGGTTAGGGAAGTGGACATGGGCCCTAGCCATCCCTAACCAAGAAGCTATCTCCAATTGATAACCCCTCATGTAGGAAATATTATTTTGTATGTTTGTTTGTTTGTTTGTTTGTTTACTATTTTCCCAAATGGGATCTCACTGGGTCTATTAAATACACTTAAGGGCAGGCCTCATGTCCAGTGGTAGATGGCCAACACAATGAACTCAATGATATTTTTATGTACATTTTGTTTCATATTGCTTGACTTTGGCAATTTTTTGGTTTTATTGATCTTTTGCTTGTATATTATAGTTTCTGGTGTTGTGATTTTATGTAGTGTGTGTGTCTGTGTGTGTGTGTGTGTGCGTGTGTGCATGTGTGTGTGTATGTGTATGTGTTTCCTGTGTTATTTTTTCTTTTTCTTTGTTTTTATTTATTTAATTTTTGCCTGTTTGTTTTCTAAGGAGAGATGAATAAAAGTTATGGAGTTGATTCACTTAGGAGATGGGGAGGATATGGTAGGAGTTGAGGTTGGGCTAACCAGTATTTGCTCATTTACATCACAAAGAATACTCAAGCAAATGAATGTAAAACAAAAAACTGTATAAACTCAGGGTGATCTTTTGCTTTATTATTCTAAGAAGGATGTGGGAATTCCATGCATACATAAACAAGCACACTTTTAAATAAACAGTTATATATAATATTACAACTATTCACTTAATCATAATGCCTATATATACTTTTAATGGTGTGGATTAATTATTATTTTATGTACTGCACATTTATTTTTTTCATAAGGACAACTTTTAGTCAATTGTACTCATATCATAACAAAATGCAAAAACATGCATTTTTGAGATAGACTGTTCTAAGTACTTTGTATGAATATTATTTTATCCTGGCATCTATTATATGAAGCAATATCTTCTCCTTTAATAGGAAGCAAAATCTTAGGAGCTTATCTGAATCATTCATAACACCTAATTAATCTAGGGTTGGAATCCATATTTCTCTAAATCAAGAAGCAAACTATCTGATAAGCATTATAACAATAAGAACACTCTGCTCCTTAAAATTCAAGAATTCCTGGAAAGATTAATTTACTCGCTGAGATTACCTTAATGTCAATGTGTTTCCTAGATGACATCCCTCTATAGTGCCATCAATTACTCTGTAGGAGGAAGGGGTACTTTTAAATGCTGGAACAGTAGCCACAAGAAATCAAGACTTCATAGCTAGCCAAACTGACCTCTTTTATTACTTTCAGTTCTGAATATTGATTTAAAACTTGAAAAGGCATACTGAACAACAGATTTGACAGTTTTATTATATATATAAACATGTCACATGAGCTCACAGCTGTAGGTCAGTGTGAGGTCAAGCTGGCATAGACACATAATACAGATGAATTAAAGAAGAATAGACTTTTATTTTCATTTCTAAGAGGTAAAGTTTATAGAACACAGGAAAAATTAATTTATATCAGTTGATCAATTTTTTCATTAAAAATTTTAAATCATAGAGAATGTTTTGATGGAACCACACAAAGCTTCTACAATTTGTTTTCTGTGTGTCTATTCACTTCTAATTTACAAGACTATTTACATATAATTTATCATGTCTGTTATCTACTAATAAATCAATTAATATATATTTAATTTGAATCATTTTATGCTTCAGAAGATATAAAATATTATATCTACCTTTTAGGCTCTTCAAAAATAGGATTTGATGAATAATTCAAATTTTATTTTGCAATACATCTTAGCAAACATAAAACAACAAAGGTTGATTAGACAATAAGGATAAAGCCACTTAAATTTTAAATGAAAAACCATTCAAGTTTTCATTTTGGGTTTTGTTTTCTAAATATTTTTTCTTAATTAAAAAGAAGTGGTATACCATCATGCCTGATAACCTTATTTTTTTAAAAATATAACAAAATAAAATATAATAAGAAAAAATGAAAACCATCATAGTTAAAGTTGGACAAGCCAAGCCAATAGAAAAATAAGAGACCCAAGTGAAAGGACAATAATCAGAGACCCACTCCTTTCCACACTCAGAAGTCCAGTCTCCTGAACTGAAAGCTGCAGTACATATGCAGAGTATCTGGTGCAGACTACTGGAGGCCCTAGGCATGCTGCTTCTATCTCTGTGAGTTCAGTTATTTTATTTTATTGATTTTTTTAATTAATTAATTAATTAATTAATTATTTACTTATTTATTTAATTTTTTTTTTTTGAGACAGGGTTTCTCTGTGTAGCTTTGCGCCTTTCCTGGAACTCACTTGGTAGACCAGGCTGGCCTCGAACTCACAGAGATCCGCCTGGCTCTGCCTCCCGAGTGCTGGGATTAAAGGCGTGCGCCACCACCGCATGGCGTGTTCAGTTATTTTAGAAGGCATTGTTCTACTGGTGTCCTCCATTCCCTCTGTCTCCTCTTCCTCAGGATTCTCTGATCTCTGATGGAGAGATTGATGAAGACATCTCATTCAGAGCTATGTATTCCAAGGATTCTCTTTCTCTATTCACAATATCTTGTTGTGGGTCTCTGTATTAGTTCCCATCTGCTGTAGAAGGAAGCCTCTCTGATGATGAATGGATAAGGCACCAATTTAGGAATATAACAGAATACCATTAGAAGTCTTTCTTTCGTTACTATTTTTTATTTGATTTTACCCTAGGTTTCTGGGCTATCTAGACTGGTTTTCGGTCACCAAAGCAACTTCGGGTATGGGCTATATCTCATGGAGTGGGCCTTAAGTAAATCAGACATAGTTGGTTACTCCTAAATGTTTGTGCCTTCATTGCCCTAACATATTTTTAAGGCTGGACGGATTGTAGATCAAAGGTTTTACAGCTGAGTTGGTGTTTACTTTTTTACTTTTGGTAGCCTGCAGAGTACTTTTCTGTGTCATAGACATTAGAATATAGGAGTGAAAGTTTTGTGTAGGCACCAGCTTGACTTCTCCACATTTAGTAAGTTGTGTGTGTAGTTTCCTCGTGAACATTAGGGCCAGGTTTTATTGATAAACAGGTACATAAGTCACTTTGTAAATAACACGTTCTTATAGATATTGAATTTCATACATTGGCGTACATTGTCATGTAAATGGGTTGAATACTTAAATATTTTCTTAAATATTGTGAATTTCAAATCAAAATGTAAGTAGCCTCTGATATATGCTGTGTTTTGTTTTTAAATATTTTCTGTTATCTTGTGATATCTTAACTAATGGAAATCTCTTGTGTTCATTTTGAAAACATAAATACATGCTTTTCATTTGCCTAGCTTTGACTGAGGAAGTAAGTAATAGCTACTTATAAGTATCATTCAGAATTTGTTTATAGACAATACTGGATATTTTTCCTTTTTTGTGACGGAAGCTGATGCTATACTGGATACTTCCAGAATGACCTCTATCTCAGAGTCCTCATGCCTCTGCTTCTGAGATCTGCAGTTACAGTCACCATTCTAAACATGCCTATCAAGTATTTCCTAATACTTTAGCTGCATTTAAGTGCTCATTTAAAAACATTGTATTTTAAGTGCTCATTTTAAAATCTTATATTTTACTGGTGTTCAATGATTACATGAATGTAGTACCCAAAGTTCCTATTATACATGACAATCTCAGAATAGTACTGCTTAATGTGACCATTATATTTATTACATAGAGAGCCTGACATTTCTCTATTTTTACATTAATGTCAATGTATGTGGTATACTAAAAGCATTTGAAGGCTCTCTTCAGGCCTGAATACATCTGGCTGATGAACTTCATTGTAAAATCTCTAAATCCTGTTAGCCTTCCAGTTTTCAGTTTCTCCCTTTCCAGTTTTAGTCAAATATAATCAAGACACATGTGACAGTTCACAAATTATTTTTCCACTAGTAAAAGGAAAGCTGAACAAAATATTTGAAAAATCTTTATATTTCTACCCATAGAAATATTATTTCAATGAGCCATTGCTATTTGAATCAATATTAAAAAGAAAAATGCAGATTATAATTAAAGTCATATGGACCCTCTGCTGTGGGCAAAAGATTAATAGCACTCAAAATTTTGCAGCTTTCCTCGATATTTTGTTATATAACTACATATTTATATTAGATAGAATATTAAACACTAAAAATACACATTACTTTCTTTTTTATTAATTTTTTTATTCATTTTACATACCAACCACAGATCCCCCTCTCATCCCCCCCCACTTTTGAGACAGGGTTTCTCTGTGTAGCTTTGCGCCTTTCCTGGAGCTCACTTGGTAGCCCAGGCTGGCCTTGAACTCACAGAGATCCGCCTGCCTCTGCCTCCCGAGTGCTGGGATTAAAGGCGTGCGCCCCCAACGCCCGGCGAACAGTTTTTTTTTGTTGTTGTTGTTGTTTTTTGTTTTTTGTTTTTCTGAGACAGGGTTTCTCTGTGTAGTTTTGGTTCCTGTCCTGGAACTCACTTTGCAGACTGGGCTGACCTCGAACTCACAGAGATCCGGCTGCCTCTGCCTCTGGAGTGCAAGGATTAAAGGCGTGCACCACCACTTCTTGGCCCACATTTTAACAGTTTTAAAACACAAGAAAAGGGAAATCAAAACCATCAAAATTTTAATTGAATCACAAAAAAAATCAATCCTCACAAATTTCAAATTTTTGATCTGACAAAGCATCATCAAATGTTTCTTGTCAACCAAAATCAAGAATAAAACTGCACTCTTCAATAATATTTCTGTCTTTTGAAGAACCTTTTCTAGAACAATGAGAAAAAAAGAGAAGAAAGATAAAGGGAAATAATTCGCTGAAACTTGTAACCATTTTATAGTATTTAATATGACATGACTTTCATTAATGAGCATGTAAGTTAGTAATTTCATTGATCTCACTCTTTTTATCTTATTTTATTTTATTTTTATTTTATTTTATTTTATTTGCCTAGATGTGCTCTTCAGTTCCCCTAGTACTAGTACTTGAAAGCTGAGTGGCCAATGAAGTCATTTTCTTGATGTAACTCTGCTTTTATTTTGACCTGACCTCTTTCCTTTTCTTCGAGAACTATCTTCATTCACGTTGCCCTAAGCCAACTTCCTCATCTCTCTTATTATCCATCTTTGCTTTCAGTCGATTTTGAGAACTGTTCATTTTTTTTTGCTGTGTTTCTACTAAAACAGTCTTTTCATAGGTTGTTAATGTGCTGCCTTTCTCCAAACTCATCATGCACTATGATATCCCTGTAATCTAGCTTGCTCTACTGTTTGGTATTATAAATACTTTTAGTTTTCTTTGTTTTTATTATTTGATTTTTTTATTTACTGTAATAGAAAAAAATATGGGATATTTGACACTATGTCAAAAATTCAAAAACAGGAAATATACTGAGGCTAGTAGTTAAATGGTAAAATAAATAACTTCCTACATACAGATTGATGGCTATGGATGATATTGTGTTGATTACTTTGAACTACTTCCAAGCAGATATTAAGATGGACATTAATTTAACATTTCCATTACTCAGGAGATTATTGTATAATTTTAATCTTATAATATTTTTATTTTATAATTATACATATTATCACATTTCTCATATTCCCTGTCTCTGTCTTGAAATTTCTCATTGTATTTTTACTGTGCATGGGGAGTTTAAGTTGTTCTTTAGCTACATCAGTGGTTGTTTGATTTTTGCCAAACACAATAATTCTTATGAACTCACTACAGTTTTATAGCTCAGCTAAGTTACTTCATCTTGTTCCCTACTAATGGATCCTAAATTATTTAACTTCGTGTTTTCACTAATGGAATGGCAATTTTCTTTATTAGCAGCTTTAATTCCTGTACTTCTTATATTCTCTTCTCCTTCATCCTCCACATGTATTGAGTTTCGGCATTATACTCATTACATTCCTGTTTCATTTCCTTTCTAATGTTTACTATAATTCCCATCCCAACCTTCTATTTCATATCTAATAATTACATTTAGATTATGTGCTCATCCTCTGCTCTCTATATTATTTATTTACCTCTGTCAGGTTAATCTTCTCACAAGGGTTTCAGTTATGATGGTTCCAGTCTCACTCAAGACCATAGCACTAAGCCAATGGCACTCAAAATAAACAATTATGACAGAATTGTATTGAAATGTTTTAAATATTGTTAGCAAAGCAAAGAAAATGCACATCAAGACTGTGTATTCTAGTGTTCCTGACAAAGAGCCAAGAGGTTGTAATTGAGGGTATAGAGAGGTGGCTCAATGTCTAACCAACATTTCTTTCAAACAGGCTTTTGTAAAAAACCAGGCATGGAAAGGTGTTTCTGTATTCTTCACACTGGAAGGAAGAGGCAGAACCTTCTCTGGGGCACAGCCTCAAGCCATCACAGCCAAACAGTCAGCTACAGCTTCAAAAAATAAGGTGACAAATATTAGAGGAAGAAATATAATGTTCAACTCTGACCTATATAGATGTATACATGGAATGCTCCTATACATAACATGTACACAGCAACAAAGTTCACACAGATGTATACAGAGAGAGAGAGAGAGAGAGAGAGAGAGAGAGAGAGAGAGAGAGAGA
>CABHPR010156348.1:36095-51179 GCA_902168415.1 Peromyscus melanophrys
TATATATATAATATATATTTATGTGTGTGTGAATATATAAGTATATAATATATATTATGAATGTATATAAATGTATATTCATGTATAGATGTTCACTCAGTTAAATTTCATAAATCTTAATGAGATATTATATTTTCTTTTTTTTTAGTATGATTTTTAACTACTATTGATTAACAAGTTTAAATATGCTATGCTGGCAGTGGACATTTTAGTAACTTTGAATCTGAAATTACTTATTTTTTTCAATTATACCAATTTCTCTGTATGCACCCAAATGGTAGATATACCCTATAGTAAAATCAATTGAACTAAAAGGCAGCATGCTAGTTCACAGTAATTGACTAATGTGTAAGTGTTAATTAATTCAGCTCTTTGTCTAAATACCAGAAACTAATTTACTCCACTATTATGGGATATCTTTCTGTACACTGGGAGTATATGTTGCGCTGATTGGTTGATAAATAAAACTGTCCAATGGCGAGGCAGAAAAAAGTTAGGTGGTACATTCGAACTGAGAAGAGAGAAGAAAGGAGAGTGAGGGAGATCCTGAGAGCCACCGCCAGGACAAGCAGGATGTAAAAGTACCAGTAAGCCAGGAAGCCACATGGCAAGACATAGATTAATAGAAATGGGTTGAATTAAGTTATAAGAGCTAGCTAACAAGAAGCTTGAGTCAAAGGCCATATAGTTTGTAAATAATATCAAGCCTCTGAGTGATTATTTTATAAAGGGCTGAGAGATGGTGGATAGGAGAGATTCATCTGGACCTTGTAGTAAACATCCAGCTATGCTCCACCATGAGAGAATGTTTAAAGAAAAGCGTCAAGTACTATATCCCAATGCTCAGAAACCCACCAATGAATCCATTGAGATTTACTTTATAAGACTGCCATGTAGTCTGAGAAGAGAAAGATGCATCTCTTCAATTTGCCACTTACATTTAAATTCTGAATGCATTAGCAGTCTCTAACCAAATAATAAAATTTTCCACTGAGAAACTTTCTGTTCAACTTCTGCATTTTAAGACATTATGAGTCATATTAACTTTTCAAAAGGAATAAAGCAAACATTTCTCTGCTTCATTTAAATTAAGTTCATATATTATAATATATCCTATCATTTGCTTGTAGAAAGCTGTTATTTTTTCCTCATTGCTGTGACAAAATGCACAGCCAAAGCAATTCAAGGAAGGATGTTATTCCCAGCACCTGAGTGGGTAATCCACAGTGGAGAGGACACCTAGGGGTAAGGGTGGCACTGGCTGTCTCAGCAACAGCCTAAAGCAGAGGGCCCTATCATAGCATCTGCAGTCAAGGAGCAGAGGAGGCTGAGCTCATTTCTCCCCGTTCTCTCTTCCTCATGGTCCTTCTATCCTTAGATCAATCATTTACGAAATGGTCTCATGCAGTCATCCAGAGGCACGTCTCCTAGGAAATCTAAATCTAGTTAAATGACAGTGAGGATTATTCATCTTATAGGTTATAATAGACTATGAATAATTACATTATGCTTTTATTTTTACATATATAGTTCTATGTACAGCTAATTTCTCTATTGTTATAATATAAATAAAAGCTTGTTAATTTTTCCAAGAGAATTTTTTTCTAAAAACAATAATTATTCTTCACATGTAAAAATACATTCATGTGAAATTTGATTTCTATGTATCAGTCCCTTAAAACACCACTATATCTCCCACCTGGCAATATAAATTTATATACTTGTTTAATCATTTTTACAATAACCACAAGGGGAAACTTGTATATATTGTAATAATTATTTTGATGATCCTGCTTAAGATGTTATAGCCATTGCAATGCATAGGAACTGAGGGATAGATAAATACAGTCCTAGATTTCATGACTTAGAGAAGTCATATAGAAGTCATATAGAAGAAGAGAACGCATACAGAAATTCAGTTAGAAGAGGTAGTTGGAAACAAATGTATAAATGTGTCTACTGAGTTTCAAAATGTGGCTAAAATGCAATTAACGACATAGAATTTCTGTAAAATATCTTCTTGAAAGATTGTATGAATAATTCCAATTAAAAAACAAATTAACAGAAACCTAAATATACCCAAATTCCTTACAATATTGCATTGTGAAATGTGCCTTCTTACTCAGAGAATGTATGATAAGTTGTGCTAAAGTATATTTTTAGAGGTGTGGGCTCTGGTTTGACACTGTATGTATTATGTTAGTGTCCTTTCTATCAAATTTATCATATAGCTTAACGTAAATTAAGAAGGGGACATTATGAGAAATGTTCTAAGTATTGGGAGTTAATAACAAAAGCTGTCAACTATGTAAACTGATAGTTGAAGGGAAGATGGGATTCAACAAGGAGATTTGGACTTTGAATAAAAAAAATATCTGAGATGTGCTAGAGAGACTGACATCCTTCAAATGTAGTGCTTAGAGATGATCTAATGGACTCTGAGATCTTGGGAAGGAAGTTGTGTTTTGTTTTGTTTTTCTGTCACGAAAAGCCTGCGCAAGTTATTGTGGGATATACTCAAGATAGCATTTTCATTTTATTCTGTTTTGTGACCAGTAATATTTATGAAATAATGCATGCTTTGAATTTGTACAAGTCTCTCAGGGCTTTTCTGAATTCAAGGATCTTTGTAAGGCATATGGTACTCTCTCTCTCTCTGTCTCTGTCTCTCTCTGTCTCTCTGTCTCTCTCTCTGTCTCTCTCTCTATATATGTATATGTGTGTGTATGTATATATATGTGTGTGTATATGTATATATATATATATTTAATGAACAGAAGTTTCATGTAATTGTAAATTTGAGGTTTTTTTTTAATTTTATGAGATGAAAGGAATTCTAGAGAACAGTGTCAGATGACAGATCCGTGGGGTACCCAGCATTCTACCTCCCTCCACAGCAGGGCACAGGAGGAACTCTCTTCAATAAAAGTGTAACAGGAAGAAGTGTTGTCACTAAAGAAAATGGTGTCTGTGCTTATAATAAGAAACAGCTGAGAAAGAAGCAAAAGTGATATCATCATGACAATTGTTGATTTAAGGAGAAAAGCAACCTGAAAGAAAGACAAAATCCTGTCAGTAGTATCTAATTTCTGATCTTCATGGGAGCAAGGAATAAAATACTTCAGACAGAAACACAGAACTCAAGATACCTATGAATCAATCCAAGCAAACAGATGTGGTATTATTGCAACATTTCAGTGGGTGTTTATAGTCAGACACACAGATTTATACACCAGATGATGATTGCATTTCTTTTGCTTTGTACTTCCCACTGTTCAAATCAGGACTTTTATTTGGATGATTTAAAGAGTAACTATTTGGAAATCCACTTACAGGAAAGCTAGAGAAATATTTGCTCAGGCCAGACTATCTCTAAGTTGATAGCAATTGAGCAAAAGTTAATATCAAGAAAGATGACAGGGTAAAGATTGCTAGGTGTCTTCTTATGGTCTTCACTGACCCTTTCTTAACACAAAGCTGTATTGTAACATGGTTTTCAAACCCCACTATATGTACTTACTGCTATGCATTTTGATGGGGCTCACAGATTATTCTTGGCAATGGAATGCAAGCTGAAATACTGTGTGTAACTGTGTCATTTTGACTCTTGTTTTGTTATCGTTGTTATTCTATTTGTGAATTATATGTGTATGTTCTGTTTATTTTTCAGAGAAGCAGACATGTCCTTTTCTCCCACACTTTTTACATAGATGCAACAACTTTTACAATTACTGTAACAATGATGAAGCAATTTCTAAATTGCACCATGGGAGAAATTTGTCCAATAGCAATATGTGCAACAGTATGTTGTATGGGTATAAAAGAGCTTTACAAAACATCTAAAATTTAGTTTTAGGTTTTTTTTTTAATTTGGAGTATTATTATTATGACTTTGTTACAACAATCAGTGCTCTTTTCTAAGTATCTTGGAATTATTAGTTTAACAGAATGGAGAAAAACTGACTAATAATTCATGAGCTAATATAATACAAATAAACTGATATTTTGTAGTTAAATCTTATAATTCACTATAATAGTTGGAAAATATTTTCTTTAAATATCATAAAGTAAATATTTATTCAAGTGTATGAAGGAAATATCAAAGCACAATATAGTACATGAATGAATAAAAACAGTTTATTTATGGACATTGAAATTATAAAAGCAGGCTGTTGAAACATTGCATCACAGTTAACAACCTTTTCCAACTTAACTGTGCTATAATCTCCAGTCACAGGCAGGAAGAAAATTAGATAGCAAAGTTAACTAAATTGTATTGCTATATTTTGATAATTAAATTACAGAAGACATGAGCTTGAAACTTAAAGTTATGAAGTACATTCATATGCTTAGGGATTTCACACACTTTCTTTCATCTGTAAGGATGCTGCATATTACATCAATGCTGTAAAGTCTAGATTAGGGTTAAAATCCATGAAATGGCTTTTAGTCTAGAAAACAATGACTTTCGAAAAGATTATCTAAAGAAACATGTGAAAAACATCATGCTATGTATCATACTATGATATCTATAATTGAAGCTAGAAATACAAGGAATTATTATGAGGTGACAACTCCCTCTTGTTATATTAAATCAGTTATGATCTTATTGAATCTGTTCCAAGTAAGTTTAGAATTTGTATGTGTGTTTGAGTATGAATGGTCAAGTATTTTCTGTAACATTATTTCTTTTTGTTATATTTCCTCTAATTTAACTCATGTCACATATTTAAATGAATAGTCACATGCATATCCATAATTAAAAGTCTCAATCAGGTATTAACTGGTAATGAAAATTTCATACACATTTAGGATATGGTGATAATCACTACAGTTAATATCTAAATATCCTTTTCCAGTGCAATCTGCAAGATATGGTAAAATTTTACTATCCAATGTAAAAAAAAGAAAAGAATAGAAAAAGGAAATACTATGTTTTAAATTAACTAAAATGCCAATGCAATGAAAAAAAAAACATTTGTTTGCAATTGAATCATTGGAGATAACATTAAAAATGTGAATAGGTGGCAAAAGACATGATGACCTACAAATTAATCATAACACTTGAGAGGCTGAAGCAGGAAGATCAGAAATTTAATCCCTATATAGGAAGCTCAAGACCAGTCGGGGCTACATGAGAAACTATTATAGTTCTATTTATTTCCAATGAGATTAACGTATACATAGGCTAGTTCATTGGCAATTAGCATTATAGAATTTTCAGGGAGGGAATAATGTGAATGGATGATACTAGCTTGTTAATGGATATGTAACTGATTAAGAGAATGAAGACTAGGCAGGTGACTCAGTCAGCACATTGCTTGCTACTGAGTATAAGGGCATGAGTTTCGATTGCCAGCACTCATTTGAGAAAAAAAAATCCAGGCTCAACAGCTCACCTGTAAAGCTACAGCTGGAAAGGCAGTCACAGAAGAATCTGTGAGCTTATTGATCAGCCCGTCTAGTAAATTCAGTGAGCTCTAAATTCACCGAGATACACTGTCTCAAAAATTCCAGTAGAGAGTGAATGAAGAAGACATGGAATGTAGAACCTTGGCCTTCACATACACATACACATACACGTGCATGAAGATGTATACATACATATACCACAAACTCATAGAGATGAAAATATTTTTAAATAGTAAAAATATACACACATACAATTTTGCTAGCCAGATTATCTTCTTTCATTCGTTTATTTTCTACCGATTTTATTTTCTCACATCATGAAAGGACAGAAGAAAAAAATTAGAAAATTAAAATTTATCCAAAACCTATTCTTTTCTTTGTAATCACAAATGGAAACATTTTATGCTTTCTTCTTTTAAAAAGAAGAAATAGAATAGAAATCCCACTATTCTCCACATAGCTATATGTACAGAAAACATTATATACTTTCATGCATTAAACTATGTAATCTTCATCATTGTTTGAACTCACTGAATTAACCTCTATAATTAAATATCCCTCTGTTTGATAGAATACAATCGAGTTACTTAATAAAACTAAAATGATCAGGTAATTTGGGTTAATTTAAATATGAGTGATTTGTTTCCTAAGACATTAAGGCATATTTTTCAAGTGGTGATTAAATCAACAAGAATAATAACCTATAATGTTAAAAATGCATATGCACATTGGTATCAAATATGATTTATTAGGAAAAATTGTATTACCTTGTATTATTATAACATGTGTGAATTCCTTAGCGTGAAGATACTCATGAATAATAACATTCTGTAAAAGAATATTTCTACTTAAACCTGTTGTAATTTGTGTATTCTTTTATTGCTATTAATATTTATATTCTGGAAAGCATCTTGTTGAAATCCTGAGTTGTTATACTTTATGTGATTATTTTAAATCAAATCTGACAGCTTCTTATGTATTCCCTTATATTTCCTAATAAGCTGATGGGTAAAGGAAGCGATGTAATGGTTAATTTTAATTTTCAACTTGATTGGAGTAAGAGTCACTATAAACCCAAAGCTCTGGACCTATAAAGGAGTTCCTAGGTAGAAAGAACCACCAGAATTGTACATAGGAATATTCAGAGAGCTGGAGTCCTCCTGAAAGTAATAAGGGAAAGGAAATGGGCATCAGGAATCATCTCTCACTACACCCTGACCACAGATTCAATGTGCCAAGGTGTCTCATGCTCCTTTGCCATGATGGGTTGTTCCATCTAAATGTAAAACCAAACAAATCATTCGATGGTGTTTTGAAGAGAAATGTGCCCATTAGGTTCACACATTCCAATGCTTGGGCCCTTACTGTGTGGCACTCTTATTGTCTAGAACATAAGCCACAATAAATTCTGTTTTCTCAGTTGCTTTTGCTCATAGTGTTTTATCACAAGTAAATAAAAGTAATGAATAAGCTTTCCATACTTAATTTGCTTTTGTCAGGTAAATAATCCAGAAACAGGAAAATAATGTGTGTATATATACATACATATATATATATATATATATATATATATATATATATGTGTGTGTGTGTGTGTGTGTGTGCGTGTGTATATATATAATGATTTAACCTAATTAGGATTTCATGTACTTGGAGACAGAATACATACTTTGGATTTATTTCATTGACTTTTTACTATCTTCCAGTACTGCGATCTTCTATTTTTCCTATCTAGGTTCATTTTCCATCCTTCCTTTCAAAATTATTATGCACCAACTGGCTAGTTTACTTTATCACATCTGTTTTTGTTGTTATTATTTGTTTGTTTGTTTTGATTTTCTGTTCCTCATTCACTGCTTGAGGTTTCCCCTTTCTGAAGGTGTTTGCTAATCTACAGGCTGAAGTTTGTTCTCCTCCACATAATTTCTTTCCCTCTGCTTTCAGCATCTTGCTCTTGTTACCTCCGTTGACAACTCCAGTTGCACTTTTGTGATTTCTTTATTAAATTTTCTTTGAAATGTTACCCTGTAAATGACTCTTTGTTAGTTTTTTCTGTTTCTTTGCTGTTGATAAAACTCCATTCCCAAAAGCAAGTTGGGGATAAAAGGGTTTATTTTGACATAAAGTTTATCATCCTTCATCTAAGAAAGTCAGAGCAGAAACTCAAAACTGGAACCTGGAGGTAGGAACTGATGCAGATGCCATGGGGGACTGCTTACTGACAGGTCCTAGCCAGCTGGCTCCAGGAAGACATGGTGACCTACTTTACAAATGCAATCCTTTTCCAACGGAAACTTTTGTACAGTAAAAATGATATACCAGGTACCCAAAGCAAGAATATTAAACATTCCTTTGGGTTGTGAAGTCTCCTACTAGGGACTTAAAATAATTATGATTCTCTGTACTCTCCTACGAACTTTGTTAATACAAACCTTTAACTGCCCTCCTGGTGCACGGAGCTTCTCCTTCCTTATTTCTAGTTTTCCATGGAGAAAAGGAAGTTTTCAGATTTTGAATAATGGTAGAAAGATAATAATAAAGGACAGGAGAACATGAAATTTCTAAGGAGAGAAGACAATCTTGGTCAGAGAATACTCAAAGAACAATCTCCAAATAATCCCAGTCCCAAAAGTATCTCCTCTGTTATAGGCAGGAAGAAATCCATCCATATACTCTGTGGCTAGGCCACTCCATGAAACTCAAGCCTGATGGAAGTTCATGCAAGTCCTGACACACATCTCTCTTTCTAGCTTCTGATATTGGAAATTGCCTCAACATATATTTGTGTTTCCATAGTACAGCTATTTGTCATTGTGAGTAATGTAGTAATTTCCTTGAGATGAAACATTGCATTTTGGAGGAAATCTCTTAAATCCTTGGTTGTTCTAAAGGGTAGTTAAACAATCCTTTTTATGGGAAAGTTCTTTGAAACCCAGAAAGTAAGCAACCTACCACTTCTGGAAGTCCTGGAGACTAACCAGATTGATTAGTTTCCTCTCTTTCTCCAAGCTTATATAAGCAGGAGGGACTGCTGTGAGATACTCTTAGACAAGTTGAGCTGTCTGTAAATTGTACAGCAGGCACTGAGTTTTCAGCTTTCATGAACTATGACATGGCAGTCTTTGAATAAGTTCTGCTCTGTGATTAGCCCGCTCAATAGTTGTCCAGTAAGTAACCCTAATAAAACTCAGTGATTCACCAATTTGGACTTTGGTGGAATCCTTATTTTGCTCTGTCATTTACTTCCTATCCAGGAGGAGTGGATATTTGTTCATGTCTCTCAGATATATTTGTTCACGTCATACAACAAACAGTAGGAGGCAAAGTAAGTCCTGCTTCATTGGCTATTGTAATTATAGCAATATGTGTATTATCCATGACAAAATTATGGCAAAAGACACCCAGTAGCATGCTACATGTATATAGAATGTCCTTAAGAATATGCTGTGATTGAAAATACTAAATTCTCTCCCTCAATTATTTTTGAATTTTTGCTACCCATAGTATTGAATATTGGACAATTTTGACCATAAGGTCAAAGGATGCATACATAGGTATATGATTATGAGTAAAAAGAAAATGGAGGACAGATATAGGGTATTATCAATTCTTCCTTCTTTATTTCTGTGTAGATATTTTAAATGAATGAAATTATGCAAATGATTAATGTGGTGTCAAATGTTACTAGATAGCTAGTATTCTCATTTAGCAACAAGTATATATATTGGCTCAACCCAGCACACACAAGCATCATTGTGTCCATGTACACTTGCTTTAAACTTCAGATCAAGTAGAAGGAAATAAACAATTTATCTGGGTGGATAGCTGGTTTAGGGTAAATACTGTTGAGTTAATGAAGGTACAGCATGGGTTATTCTCCGTGTTTTCACATACTTAAAGACCAGGAGCTAAGTTAGAAACAAGGCACTGGTCTTGTGCATGTTATCCTGTCTGTTAGTTCCTGTGTGTAACAGCCCTACGATGTCCAGAAAAGTTTTCACTGCAGACATGTACCCCTTCTGGCTGTCATAGTATTCCATTCACTTTTCTTTTTTTCATCATTTGTTTATTTAAATTTTTTTATTCATTTTACATACCAACCACAGATCCCCCTCTCATCCCTCCTCCCACTCCCCCCTCCCACCATAACGGTAGGTTCTTCCAAGGGGGGCAGCAAAGCCTGGTGCATTCAGGTGAGGCAAGACCCAGCCCATCCCAACTGCCTCAAGAGTGAGCAAGGTGTCTGATCATTGATAATGGGAAACAGAAAGCCAGCTCATGCAGCAGGGATATATCAAGATCATACTGCCAGGGGCCCCTCAAACAGACCCAGCTACACAACTATCTCTCATATGCAAAGGGTATAGTCAAGTCCAATGCAGTCGGTCTGAGGTTCATGAGTTCCTATGAGCTTTGTGCAGTTGTTTCTGTAGATTTCCCCATCATGATCTTGACCACCCTTTTTCATATAATCCCTCTTCCCTAACTTCAACTAGACACCCAGAGTTTGGCTGTAGATCTCTGCATCTGCTTCCATCAGTTACTGGATGAAGGCTTTATGATGACATTTAGGGTATTCACCAATCTGATTACCAGGGTAGGACAGTTCAGGCACCATCTCCACTATTGCTAGTAATCTAATCTGGGGTTGTCCTTGTGGATTCCTGGGAATTTCCCTAGGATCAGGTTTCTCCCTTACCCCATAATGTCTCCTTCTATCAAGATATCTCTTTCATTGCTCTCCCACTCCATCCCTCCCCCAAATCGACCATCCTGTTTCCTCATGTTCTCATCCCCCATCCCTTCCCCTCGCTTGGCCCCCTCTTCCCCAGTTTGCTCATGGAGGTCTCATCTGTTTACCCTGCCCAAGGCTATCCATGCATCCCTCTGAGGATCCTACTTGTTCTCTAGTTTCTCTGTAGCTATGGATTATAGTCTGATTATCCTTTGCTTCATGTCTAATATCCTCTTATGAGTGAGTACATACCATGTTTGTCTTTCTGAGTCTGGGTTACCTCACTCAGGATGATATAGTTTAGTTCCATTCATTTGCCTGCAAATTTCATAATGTCATTGGTTTTTTACAGCTGAGCAATACACCATTGTGTATGTGTATCACATTTTCTTTATCCATTCTTCAGTTGAGGGGTATCTAGGTTGTTTCCAGGTTCTGGTTATTATGAATTGTTTAAATTTGGTATTATCCTCGAATATCTTGTTTACTCCTTCTATGGAGATTGAAAATTTTGCTGGGTATTATAGACTGGGCTGGCTTCCATGGTCTCTTAGTGTCTTCACAATGTCTGTCCAGGACTTTCTGGCTTTCAGTCTCTATTAAGAATTCAGGTGTTATTCTGATAGGTCTGTCTTTATATGTTACTTGGCCTTTTTTTCCTCTGCAGTTCTCAATATTTTTTCTTTATTCTCTATGTTTAATGGTTTGATTATTATGTGCCAAGGGGACTTTTTTGGGATGTCTCCTCTATTTGGTGTTCTGTAAGCTTCTTTTATCTTCATAGGTATTTCCTACTTTAGGTTGGGAAAGTTTTCTTCTATATTTTTGATGAATATATTCTCTGTGCCTTTGAGCTAATATTGTTCTCCTTCTTCTATCCCTATTATTCTTAGGTTTGTTCTTTCATGGTTTCCCAGATTTCCTCGATGTTTTGTTTTATGACTTTTTTGGCTTTAGTATTTTCTTTGACTGATAAATCTATTTTCTCTGTTGTATCTTCAATGCCAGAGATTTTCTCTTCCAACTCTTACATTCTGTTCATTATGTGCATATCTGTAGCTGCTGTTCGTTTAGTCAGATCTTCTATTTCCAGCATTCCCTCAGTTTGTGTCTTCTTTTTTGCCTCCATTTCAATTTTCAAGTCTTGAACTGTTTCCTTCATCTTTTTTATTGCTTTTTCTTGGCTTTCTTTAAGGGATTTATTGATTTCCTCCAATTTTTCATTTGTCTTTTCCTTGATTTCTTTAAGGGAATTTTTTATTTCCTCTTCAAAGGCCTCTATCATCTTCTTAAAGTAATTTTTAGGGTTATTTTCTTCTTTTTTTTCTATGTTGGGTTGTTCAGGTCTTGCTTGTATAGAACCAATAGGTTCTGGTGGTACCATACTGCTTTTTATGTTGTTGAATGTATTCTTGCACTCGCTTATACCCATCTCTGCCTTCGACAGGTGCAAATGGTGTCTGTGTCTCAGGGAGCCATTCTTGATCCAATGGGAGGTCTTGGTTCAATCAGAGCTGGTGGAGTCTGTGTCTCAGGTGCAGCTGCAGTCTTAGGGGATGGGTGGGTTTGAGTGGTGGCGTGGGGCTTATAGGTTACAGGGTCCAATGGTGGGGGCCTGGTAGTGAGGTCTGCCGGCAGGAGTCCTGCCTGCTGGCTTGCACCTGGGCTGCAATGGTTCGGGGTATTAGGGCACAGGTTGTACCCCTGGGCCTAAAGCCTAGAGCCCATTCACTCTTCTAAGATGATACCTTAGCCTTCTGGGGGAAGGGCTATGGCTCTGATAATCTGTTTAGAACCTAGCACTCCACAGTCTCTCATTTACTTCACATTTACCAGTATGGATATCTATATTAATCACCATCTACTGCAAAAGAAGTTTTTCTGATGAAGATTAAGAGATGCACTAATCTAAATAAATAAAGATAAGAATTTAGGGATAGTTTGTTATGATCTCCATTTAGCATAATAATAATAATAATAATAATAATAATAATAATAATAATAATAATGAATTACCCCTTCAGCCAGCAATTCAGGCACAGGATGATAAATTAGAGCCCATTGAATTTACTGAGTTGAGGATTTGAAATACAGCATCAGGAGGTTCAAGCAGCTAGAGGTAATGAGGGAAATTACACATAGATGTACCTTACAGGGTAGACAGTAAAGATCTCTAGATAATATTCATTCATGCCCTTAACGCCTCCATGGGATATTGTTCAGTACATTCCCCTGAGACATCGCTATCATAGAAAGACCAATGAAAAGCAAGAGATACAGCAATGATGGAAGCATAGAGGTTTGCCATTGGTACGTGTTGTGAACAGAAAAATCTCCTAATGCATATAGTAAAGACTCAAAAATTAGAGATCAGCATGGAAGGGTCAAATGATTTCTAAGGAACGTAAGACTCCCAGTAAAAGATTTCTATAGATATTTTCAAATTCACCTAAAATGTCTATGAGCTCATTAATATAGTTATATTTTCTAAAAATAAAAATAAATTGCTATATAAAGCCACTCATAATGAGAAAAAAATTAACCACAAATGATATAAATAATTGAGTCATACATAATATTAGTGAAATAAGAGAAATGAAAGGAAAACATAATGTAAATTAATTTTAAAAATGAGCCCAAATTGGTCTGGGCTCATACCATGTATTATCCTCAAGTCACTAAAAATAAGTGTCTCTAAATACACTGATTGATCAATATTAGGGCTTGGAGCAATACAGGAGAATACCAGGTGTCGACATCTCTCAACCTGTGCATTGCCTGGGTGGGTTTAACCATTTACCACATATGTGTTTGCAAAACAAAGAAATTCAATTTATGGTAGAATAAATTACAATTGTTCAGTTACAAATATATCTCCTACAAAATGAAGGGAAGTAGCATTAGTTATGATGTATGAGATATGTTTTTATACATAGACCAGGTTGACCTGGTCCTCAAGCCTTTCACCTCCTAAGTGTTGAGATTATGGGGTTTTACCACTATTCCCATTTACTATCCTATTATTTTTATTACTTTTAAAATTTTTGTCAAATTTAAGTAAAATATTATGCACACATTCATTTTGCAATGGAAACATTTAAATTATCCAAATCTGGTGGGTAATGTAGAGCTTTGGAATGACCTAAATGATATACACATACTGATATTTTAAAATAGGCCAAGAACGGCATTTAAAAATTTCAGCGTAATTTTTATAATCATTCTTTCTAATACTTATTTTAACGCAGTAAATACAATTAATGATGCTAGAAAACATGAACACACATGTATGTGTGTACATATTTATGCATATATAACATAATGCAAATGTTCATCATTCTTTACTGTACAGAATTTCCAGTAAAACTTTGGTAAACTGAAACACTGACTCAGGTTTACTTCCTCTCTGGTTCCATCTTTTCTATAATATGAATATGAATTGTGACTATATGTACATGCAAGTATACAAGCACATCATTTTAAAACTCCTGATGTGATCATTGCTATTTTTACTTCCTGAGAGCACTTTGAATACTTTTAGTATAAGATATGTGTGGTGCATGTACATATATGATTTCCGGGCTGAAGGAGGGTTAAGAAAAGGTGATATGTTGTAGATTTTAATAAACATTTGAAAGAATAATGATGACATTTTGGTTTTCTACATTGAATATTATAATCTCCACATTTTTCCAGTGAATCATAATGCTTACCAACTTATTATTTGTGGAAAAATTGTGGTTTTTTGCCAAATAGCTAGTAATGACAAATGTCCAGATTTAATGTATATGAGCTTGACATTTGACAATGTAGCTTTGGGAAGGGAATTAGGGCAGATGTTTCCTTATGCTGTTCCAGATAAACCACTGTAAACTATATAATCTGTCAAGAAAAGCAAGTTGCATTTGACTGGGTTTATCAAATTGATGAAATTAATTTTGAAAAACAATGAAGTTCTCTTACAAGAGTAGTAGTATGGCTTTCTATTCACAAGCCAGATATTCTGTAGAATCATATCAGAACGTGTTGCAAATTTCATGGTCTTAGTTAGAATATTTTGAAAATAAGATACTTAAAAATGCTACTTATGAATTTAACAGACTTTATTATTTAAATGTTATTTGAATTATTAATTTTGGATTTTGTGAAAATAAAGTAATGTATCACTTTGATTTTAATATATGTGAGTGAGAACAGACCTGTCATTACTTTTCCAAGTACAGGATACAGTCATATGAAGATACAGTAATATGAAGATCAGGGAAAAAACACAAGAAAGGAACAGACAGAATTTTCTATACAAATCATTCAGTATTAGTGTAGTCCTACAACTTTCAATGACAGAGTATTGTAGGAAAATTTATTTTTACAAAATGTTTGTTTTTATTACACATGACTGAGAAGAATTTACAAATATGAAGTATTGCTTTTAAAACAATGAATTTTCATCCTTTCCCTTAAGAAAAGATTCTTAATAAAATTATACAAATGAGATAACTAGAATGTTGATGGGAATATCTGGCAGTAAATAAACCTTTTTCTGAAACAGCTAGCAACATTATATTAGATTTTACATTTATGATTTATGGTTACATATATACAGAAGTGGTAGGCACTATTTAATCTCAAGCCTGTTTGAACAGGAAACCTATAAATACCTTATTCAACATACTAGAGTATACTACAGCATTTTTTCCTGCAATAAACTGTTGTTTAACTAGATAGTTGTCAATATTTTTATATTTTTGTTGATAACCATAAATCATAAATGTAGAGAAAGTTTTATAAAAAAATGTGAGGTTGTAAACTTAATGACTATTTTAAACTGTTTCAACTGTTTTCTATTTGTATGATAGCTAAATATTTTTAAAGTGTGTGTGTGTGTGTGTTTGTGTGTGTGTGTGTGTGTGTGTGTGTGTGT
This sequence comes from Peromyscus melanophrys, assembly GCA_902168415.1. Taxonomy (NCBI): domain Eukaryota; kingdom Metazoa; phylum Chordata; class Mammalia; order Rodentia; family Cricetidae; genus Peromyscus; species Peromyscus melanophrys. The sequence continues at coordinate 51,164 of CABHPR010156348.1, forward strand.
GTGTGTGTGTGTGTGT
>CABHPR010156348.1:51189-71793 GCA_902168415.1 Peromyscus melanophrys
TGTGTGTGTGTGTGTGTGTGTGTGTGTGTGTGTGTGTGTGTGTGTGTATGTTTATGTGCAGACATGGATTTGAACCATAATATGTGGAGGTCAGAGCACAATGTGATAGACCCAGTTTTCAGCATCCATTTGAAACTCAGAGATGGAAATCAGATCTTGCACCATCACCCACAGAGCATTTTCACTGACCTAGTCAGTGTTTTATTTAATCAAACAATGAATTTCCATGCTAACTAATAGTGTCCAGTGTGTCTACAGATATTTTTAATGACTTGAGGATAATGCACAGTATTAACCCAGCCCTATTTGTGCTCATTTCAAAAAAATAAATTTATGTCATATTTTGCCATTCATTTCTCTTATTTCATTAGTATTATGTCTGAATCAACTATTTATATCATTTATGGATCACTTTTTACATTTTTTCTCATTATGAGTCATATTTTTCATGTGACTTTATATGGCAATTTTTTAAATATTAGAGAATATAAATTTATATTAATGAGCTCAAAGTTATTTTTATGTGAATTTGAAAATATCTGTGGATTTTTCTTTACCAGGAGTCATATGTTAACTTAGAAATAATTTGGTCCTTCCATGCTAGTTCCTCATGGAAGTTTTAACTTTATTTTTATTAGTATTAATTTTTTATCTATTAGTGCTTTCTCTGGGCAGAGTATTTTGTGAATATCTTGCCTAGTTTTGTGAATTGAATGATTCTTTAAACTAGATTTTCCATTTTAATCCTGTTTAAGTGCAGATGAGGGCTCACCTCAATAGACTTCAGAGGAAGTGCCAGCTTCACAGTTTGTTTTTCTTTTCTCATGATTAAATTCTATCTAAGTCTCACACTGGCACCTTGACTTACACTTCTTATCCCCCATTCATTTCTTATTGAGAGTCTCCTTATTCCCTTGACTAAGACTTGGAAAACTGGGTTTGTAATGTAATGCTTGACTATTAGTTAAAACATGTTGATTTCAAGACTCTATGTGCTCTTTATAAAAAAATTTCTGTTCCCTTAAACATGTGTGAAAAATAACAGTTGTTAAGCACAGTTCATTTCTTTCTTCCTATAAAAATTGAGTATGATTTCAATTGTTAATAATTGATAAATTTATCTGTAAAGAATTGTTTCCAGTGTAATAGGATCTAGTCCATGAGTCACTATAGCCAACATACTCAATAGCCACATTTTATAAAAAGGTAAGATAAATGCTTTGGCATAATTAAGAGCTGATTCCTATCCCATGATTATATTCCATTTTAAATATTCACTATTACCATGTCATACAGTATTCTCAACTATTTTATTAATCTCCAAAATGTAATGTTTCTGAATTTATCTGATGACAGTATATATAAGTTTCCATGTTTTCAAACATTTTCCTTTTCATTTTAATAAGCCTTAGGTAAATCAAAATAAAGACAAGTGGTCAGTTATCTTGCTTTAGAAACTCTAGAATCCTTGAAAACTGCCTGTAGTGGATGTTGTATTGACTACCAATGTTTATTTCATTTAAGAAGGAATATCTCAGCCATCAAAGTCACACCTGCTTCTGCTTCACTACTGTATCCTACTCAAGACTTACCTTACCAACAAGAACTATCTCATTGAACTTAAATTTCTGCAACTATAGTGAAAATGAAGCCCCGTTGGATTGATTCATTCTAACTGTCAAGCGCAGTGAGACCTTCTAAGATCCTTGATGCATTCATTAAAGTTTTTGCTATAGTTTTATTACAGGTGAATTTTTTTGTCACAATCTTTCTCTGTCTTCCTCCCCTGGTGTCAGTAGAAAGTAAGATATGGTTTCTGCATATGTAATTCAGTTGTGATTTCTTTATATTGTAGTCCAAGACAAGTTACCTCTTAAATTTTCTATCACTACATCATGTACAAATGTTCTGATTAACAATCTTTGATTGTATTTAACAGTAAATTTATATCTCCTTAACTTCTAATTTAAAGGGAAACCATACCTTTTATTTTTTTGAATATATTTTATTTTATTTTACATTATAATTCAACTTTACATATCAGCCATAGATTCCTCCGTTCTCCCCCCTACCGCCCCGTCCCCCTCCCCCCGGCCCACCCCCCATTTCCATCTCCTCCAGGGCAAAGACTCCCCCGAAGATTGAGATCAACCTGGTGGACTCAGTCCAGGCAGGTCTAGTCCCCATCTCCCAGGCTGAGCCAAGCGTCTCGGCTAAGCCCCAGGTTTCAAACAGCCAATTCATGCACTGAGCACAGGACCCGGTCCAACTGCCTGGATGCCTCCCAAACAGATCAAGCCAATCAACTGTCTCACCCATTCAGAGGGCCTGATCCAGTTGGGGGCCCCTCAGCCATTGGTTCACAGTTCATGTGTTTCCATTCGTTTGGCTATTTGTCCCTGTATTCCATCCATCCCTGGTCCCAACAACTCTTGCTCTCATAAACCCTCCTCCTTCTCGCCAACTGGACTCCCGGAGCTCCACCCGGGGCCTGACCTTGGATATCTGCATCCAGTTCCTTCAGTCACTGGATGGGGTTTCTAGCATGACAATTAGGGTGTTTGGCCATCCTATCACCAGGGTAGGTCAGTTCAGGCTATTTCTCGACTATTGCCAGCAGTCTATTGTGGGGGTATCTTTGTGGATTTCTGTGGGCCTCTCTAGGACTTTGCTTCTTCCTATTCTCATACATACACAATGGAATACTACTCAGCAGAGAAAAACAATGACATCATGTGGTTTGCAGGCAAATGGATGGATCTAGAAAAAATCCTCCTGAGTGAGGTAACCCAGACTCAGAAAGACAAACATGGTATGTACCCACTCATAGGAGAATACTAGTTGTGGAACAAGGATGACTGGACGGCTACTCACAACACCAGGGAGGCTACCTGGAAAACAGGACCCCAAGAAAGACACGGGGATCACCCAATGACGGAGAAATGGATGAAATCTACATGAACAGTCTGGACGTGAGTGGGGGTAATGAGGGGCGAGGGGCGAGGGAAAGAGAACTTGGGGGAGCGGGAGATCTCAACTGGATCAAGAACAGAGAGGGAACACAAGGAATGTTCATGGTAAATGAAGACCTTTTATTTTTTAAGTGAGGTATTCAGATACCTGAAATTGGTGACCAGATTCCCATTTAATTCCCAAAGAACTTAAGTAGATTATCTCTCTCAATTATTTTACCTTTCACATACTTTTACTTAAGAACATTTTCTTTTAATCTCTATGTTGTTTTAGTTACCATCCTATTTCATTTATTCCTTTCATGGCTAGACTTGGCAAAAAGTAATTTACACTTTCTTTTCCTGCAATTTAATTTTCACACTCACCTATCATGAAAATATCCACTCAAGGAAACTGCTAAGTAACTGTTTTGCTAATGTAACTATTTTAAGTATGTACTGTATATAATTCTTCTACAGCAAAAATAGTTCACATTTCCCTGTGCTTGGGAATTCTTCCCTCCTGTGGTTTCTATATAAACTTTACTCCTTGATCACTGTATCACAAGATTCTTAATGTGTTTTTCTATTCCTATTCTATAAATACTAACAACCCTTGAAACTTTTAATTTAAGTATTAAAAGTAAGGAGCATTGCCTTGAGTCTTGTAACGTCTATTTCTGTGTGCCTTGTCCTTAGCAAGGCTTCTCATATCATCTGTCTGCTCCTTTACCTCCTGGCACCATTAACTACCCACCCAGCTCCAGATCACATCCTATGACAGACTCACTATTATATTCTCAGCTTGTGTTCCAGTCTGTTTGAGCTGATGGGACCCTTATAAAACTCACAGTATGGGAACGCAATGGGTTCGGGGTAGGGGGTTGGGTTGCTCTGGGTTACCATGAATCCTGTTTCCTAGGGAATGATTCACAGTTTGGAGTTTGCCATATTGGGCCTAAAATGAAGAGTCATGATTGACTAAGTCTCCCTATGACCTTGATGGGGACAAACTGTCCTTCTGGAGTTGGTCAGTAGAACTTGGCAGCCTTTATGCCAAGGATATGTGTAAGCCTCAGGCCATCATCACCACTGCTAGTCTGGGTGAGTTCACAACTATTTTGTGTCCAAAAGTATACTTTCTCAGTCCCTGTCACTGCCTAGGAAATTTTTAATCTTTCTTTTCAAACTTTCTTGCATCTGTTTTTGTGCTCATCTATTCTGTGTAGCAGTTCGGTCTGCTAAATATTAGCCACAGTGTGGAAAATGTCTACTTTCAGTGATATATGTGCTAAATATTTTGATATTTGGTTTTAGAGATATCACAGAACATAGAATTAATGATAATAATTAATTTTCATTGCATTTCTGATGAAATCATTGAAACACAATCTGAAATACCATGACAAATTGAGCGAAAGCCTGGGAAGAAAGGAAGGTGTCTATTTCTAGTACCTTCACACCACTTGTTACTTGCTTCTGAATGTGTCCCTATGCTGTCGTGTTGCACTGAGATTCCCTTGCTCATCTAGAGGGAGGTGAGTCCTATTAACAAGATTTTTTTGGAGGGAAAGGCTAACATTTTGAGAAATCCACTAATTTTACCTAAATTATACGGAACAAATAGATCTATCAGAAACGGAAACAAGCAGCTTCATCTAAGAATCCTTGCTTGCTCTTAAGAATGCATCCTATTTCACCCTTCCTGGGTTAGTCAGGAAATTATGGCAGTGATAACAGCAATCACATGAGAATGATGCTGTCATTATTGCTATCCTTGGTTTAGTAATGGTGACAATGCATGCAAATACTGTGTTTCAGGCATTAGGTCTAAAGTGTTACTTATACCGCTTCATTAATTTTCAGCAACATCAGGAAGATGCTATTATTATCATCTCTATTTCATAGATTTAAAAAGAGTAAAGCAAGGATTCAAATTTTCAATAGTACTATAATATACAACATAAGAGTTGAGAAAAGATAGATGGATTCTAAAATACATACTATATTCTTCAGGTGAAAAACACATACATATATTAATAATTAAGAGTCCATTTCTTTATGTAGCTAACACATATTATTAGTGACAATTTATTATATTGTACATTTATAGGTGCAATATGTGTGTATTTATACTATTTATTTATATTGAATTTCCAATGTTTTTTAGCTGTACATATTCTCAAAGCCTCACACTTGTTATAAATACTTGGAACCAACGGCATTGTCCAGTAGACATTTTTATCAATAGAGTACAAAATGAGGCAACGCTTATCAATACTTACAATAGTGCTACCTCTTAATGGGCTGGGTTCATTAGCTTTCACCAGGCAGGAACTGTGGGTACGCCCAGAGAAACTGGATTGAGCAGCTTCCATGCGTTATTTCTTCTGACAGCAATGAGTGAGGGCAGGCAGGTGGTACTCAGTATTATAATAGCTATCTTACAGACCTAAGATTTTTGGGACCCTAGATCTAGCAGTTCAAATGTTAAAAATTTCTGTTCACACCTCAGTGCCAGAGGGCCCTAGTGTTTGTCAACACTTCCCAGGATTAGTGTGTCTGAGAAGCCCTGTCTTTAAGGCCCAATAGCTCTGTGAACTCAGCCAGCAGCTAGCTATTCAGCTGCCTCTTCTCATTATTGCTTCTGTCAGAAGTAAAGTACCTGCTGCCCCTGCTGTTTCCCAACTGTCTTGGCCACCCCTCACTCCATCACTGCTTTGTCTACTGCTGTGGCTGTCACCACTGCCACCGTCAGCAGAGTCTGGGTGCACCGCTCTTTCTGAAACTACAGCAGTTCACCTGCTGCAGCTCCCAAATGTGCTCACCGAATGCGTAAAATGGCTCGGCAAGGAGGCTGCACTCCAGTAATTGCTGACCTTCAAGCAGACAAAGGGTTGTGTCACACCAATCACACCATTATTCCTTGCACTGGTTGTAACTTTGCTTTTCCCACCAACAGAACTTTTGAATGCGACATGTTTGCCAGAAGCAGTTTCAGTTAAGGCTAAGCTCGTGTCTTCAGGGTCAGAGATATACTTTTAACGAATTGCACAAGCAACTTCAGATATAACAAAGATTAGCTGAGCGTTCAGAGAGCACACAAAACAGCCGCTGCTGATATGAGTGAAGAGAACAGCTCCCCTGATGGATTGGCTGACAGACCTACATCCAAGACTACCAGGGTACCTGGGAAGAGTCTAATAGCCGTCAATTACGGAGTGAAAGTGGCCCATTCTCTCAATATTTCATATTGTTTACAGGGAGAAATCGTCAAAAAGAGTGCTTACCATAGGTATTTATGATCATTACGAGCTACTGTCACAACTTTTGCCAGTGCCTTAATCTTCCTTAACACTTTTTCTACAGTCCCAGGGAAAGATGGCTTTCCCTAGTACGTCTCCACAATGAGCTGCCGGGAAGGTTTGCAGTGGACTTAGCTACCATTTTCCTCCTCATACTTAAGTATTTCAAAATTAACTTGTCAGGTGTCCACCTACCTATTATGGTAGACAAGTCAGAAGATAGATCTCATAATTTTTGACTCCTGCTAATAATATAGAAATGAAACCATGACAGAAACTTAGTTTTTGTTGTTTTCCTTCTTTTTTCTTTCCTTCCTTCCTTCCTTCCTTCGTTCTTGGGTATGGTAAATTTCTAATCAAACTTTATTCTTCACAGAAAATGATGACATGGATTCATTTGTAGAGGACAGGAGAAAGCCACAACCCAACCTCATAACTGCCATTTTTGTAGTACCCATTCTATGGGAACTCAACCTGGGATATTGTGGTTACCCAGTGGGAGTTGCTTGATCATAACTGTCTCAGTTTGTGGTTGTAAAGAATTTCTATCAAAATCTCAATTATACAATGCTGTCTCTAGACAAGGTTGTATCATGTAACTTAAAGAACATCCTTCAACTTTCAGATAATTATTTGATGTAAGCAGGGATGCTCAGGGTTCGAAATTGGTGTACTGCTTGGTAAGAGTAAAAATGCGATCACATATTTCCAACTACAACTTAGGAAGTAATCATTCTGTCGACTTCACTGAATACTGGATAATTATTGAGTGAGGCTTGTGACACTCAGATAAATCATTCCTTCTTTATTTTGTGACAAGGCACATGACATGCTCTTGGAATGTTTCCATCAAATGATATATAAAAGATTCTTTTACTTTGTTTCATGAGCAATTTTGAATTTCATTTCTGGCATATTCACTTACTTTTTCTTAATATAAATATACAGATTATCATATATATAGTAGTTATTATAAAGATATGGATATAAAGTATCAATTTAAGATCCTGTTTTTAATTATTTTAAGCATAAGTATCCAGAAGTGAGATTGTTAGATCACATTGGTGCTTTGATATTTATTATTTTGTAGATATCTATATGTTTCACATAGGGACTGAATCAGTTTTCATCCAACAGTATTTAATATTCAAAGAATATAATTATCCTATGAAAATAAAATAAATGAAAAATATCCATAAGCTATATGTAGATGTGATGTGCTATACATCAGTGAAGTTGATGCATGGTAATCTTACAGTTAACTGCAGATCAATTTTTGAGACACAATGACTTGTATATTCAAGCATCTGTTCTATTACTTGTTTTGTGTTATTAAAAACTTGTTATGTTATTATGTTGTAAACTTAATCCTATTATATAATCATTGAAAATAATTTTCAATGAAATCTTGAAAAAAAGCATATAAATTGTTTTAAGTTATTTGGAGAATTAATCTATAATAATGTTAGAATCCATTATTTTTTAAATAAAATTCATAACTTATTATAATGTAGTATAGGTCAGATCTTTAGACCATATGTAGAATATTGTTATAATAATGCTTCTATGCATAATACAATTATAAGGCATGATTTAAAATGACCTTGGTCTTCTCATGTCAAATTACTCTGACAGTATTATTTGTTCTTTGAGTTTTCTTTTTTGCTCTTCCCTAAATCGTAGAATTGAGAAAGTTTTCATCATCTAGTAGAATATTGGGCTCCTGGAGCAAATGAAACATGTCCCCACTAAGACTGCCAAGATCAATAGTGCTCCTTCCAAAGAACAGATAATAGAAAATTTATGAATAATACCAGGCTGTTTCCCCAACAGAAGAAAGTTCTAGGACATTTTAGAACTAATGCACTACATCACAAATAAATTTAAATACTCTGGTTTCAATCTACTAAGCTTTACAAAGATTTGTTATGAAACAGATAATAGACACACTCTGTGGTGTTTTAAATCATTTTTAATAATGTATTATCAGTGAATTTTGCAAAAAAAAAAGTATATCAATGTTTGCTGTGAAGAACAGCAAGATCTCAACTTATCTGTTTACATGATCATTGGGCATCTTCACTTGAAGTGGCAATCACTTTATAACCTCACAGTGTTTAAACACTCACTGCTGATACCTCCAACAGAATTTTAATATGGAAAATATTCTTGATAATATTCACCTCTAGATAATAGCAACAATGTTAGATATCCAACTTACTTCAAGTTATATGGCATAATAGTTGATAGATATTTGTACAAACACTTTAATAATTCACAATGGACTGATCCTCCTATCAGTAAATCTTACTAATAGTACTAAAAGCTAAAAAAGACTAAGCTTTCCAATAAATGATTTTGCCAATTAGTCATAATTTAGATTGAACATTTTTAAAAACATGAACTATTTCTGCTAATGTTGACTATTTTAGAAATATGTATAATTAATTGTTTTAAATAATTCAAAAGGTGGATAATTTAAAATTAATGTTCTCTGGCATTTCAGAGAAAGCTGAATCAATGGAACTACTATAAATGGGTTTAAATATCTGTAAAAGTATTATTTTTAAGTTTGGTGGTACTGGTGATTGAACCATGTGATTCATACATGACAGGAAAGAGCTTGCTATTGAATTACATCTTCATGTGTAAAACTAATGTTTATCTTCTTAAATTTATTCACTCCCTAATATCCAACTTTCTGAATAGTAAACCATCATTATTTTATTCTCTTCTTTTATAAATGATTCTCTGTATAATCTGAGGCAGGCTATGGCAGTGGTATTGCAAAATTAAGATGATCAATTTGAACATATATAATTAATTCACATTCATAAAAACTCATAACATATGTAGCAAAATATATACTCAAAGTTTCTTAAAGGAAAACTTTCACTGAGATAAAAAAAAGGTATATTCTCAGATAAAGGTTTCTTTAGGTTCTAGCCGAGTTCAATGAAAAATTACAAACTTATGAATTATAGTGACATTGTGTAAAATAACTGGCAGCTGCAAGCAAGGTACATAAGAATTTTCTCACAAATGCTCATAACTTGTGTTTGATTCAGATCTTATTACAAAATTCTATGCAAAAGTTCAGCTATTTTTGCTTCCAAATAATTGAACAATTTTTTTTTATTATTTATGACATCAAATTACACATTTGAGGAACAGGGTAAAATCAAAAGATGAATAAAATATGAATTCTGCTTTGGTTTCTCTTAGTATTATGAGAGACAGACAATGATGGTCACTGGGTAGTTGAAATGTAAGGTAATAACGTAAAAAATAAGCATGGTTATACAAACTGTTAAGGAATTATAGAGAGATTTTGAAAGACTCATAGACCAAGAAAATCCCCCTTTTGTTCCATCTTCCTTGATAATAAGTAGAGTCCAGGGTACTACAAATAAAGAACATAGCTTGGGTGGAAGAATTTTCCTGGAACTAAGGAAGCTGCAAAAGATGGATGAATAGCACCACTGGGCTGCCACAGGTGGGACAATCTTCCTGTGTGTTAAGAAGAACTTAGGTGTGTTGTGATGGGAGAGGATGCTACTGTCAGGCCCCAGTAGTACTTCATCTGGAGATTGCTTCTGACAGAAAAACAGGTCCATGTGTTTCTAAGACATTTGTTAAAGGAGCACATAGGATTTCATAAGTAACTGGCTAGATATTAACTATAAAAAAAATAGGTGAACACTTCCAAGCACCGTAACTTAAAACAATTTTATTCTGCAATAAATAATCACTTGAGGTGGTGTTTACAACATGAACTTACCTAAAATAAGAAAAATATAGATGCTAATTAATCAAATTACTTATGGAAGAACCAAAAACATGAGAAACCATATTGTCTAATATTTCTGCTGTTGATGTTGACAGTAATGATAAGTTTGCTTTTATTTTTAGTGTTACTCTGAATGTTGCTATAGATATCCTGTCCTCCTACTTTTATATTATATATTATATATAATTTATATATATGTATTATGTGTGTATCACTGTACTCTATCAGTAAGAAATACTCTATAGCATAAATTGAGATATTACAGGGTAATATAATTACCAAATTATATTAACATATTTATAAAATTTGGTTATTATTTCACATAAATTATTAAATCAGAGACAGTTATAATCTCACACGATAGGAACATTCAGTAAAAGAATAAAAGTTAAGAACTGATGTTGTGCTTTTGATTCATTGTGCTTTCATAAAACATATTTTGTCTTGGATTTAAGAGGCTAGGTGTTTTGCTATGAGGTACTCCAGAGCCTGAATTTTCAACGATTTAGATTACTACTGACTACCCAGAGAAATGATGTATGCTAAAATGGTCAATTGTGGAATCATCCTTAAAATAAAGAACCACCTCTAACAATGACTTATTATCTCCACTGCAGTTCATATATTCCATAGACACAGCTTTAAGGCATTTGTGGGAAATAGTGTCTTTTTGTGAACTCTTCCTTTGTTAAATAGAATTATTTTACCAACTATCCTATATGTATCATAGTGATTCCATTTATGCACTTACGTGTTACAATCACCAGAATCTGCAAATAATTTTTGTCTTCATCATCATAACATTAAAACATCATCTCTCTGAAGGGACCTGTGGCCAAACCTTAGGCAGGCCTCAGGAGAATCCTGTGGAAGAGGGTGAGAAAGGATTATGGGACCCAGAAGGGTCAAGGACACTAAAAGAAAACCCACAGAATTAATTAACGGACTCACAGGGGCTCACAGAGACTGAACTGACAACCAAAGACTTTGCATGGGACTCACCTAGGCCCTCTGCACATATGTTACAGTTGTGTAGCTTAGTCTTCTTGTAGTACTCCTTAGAGGGGGAATAGGGACTGACACTTATACCTGCTTTTGGGATCCTTGCCTCCTACTTGCCAGACTTGTCCACCTTAATTGGAGAGGAGGTTCCTAGTCTTACTGCAACTTGATATGCCATGGCTGGCTAATTACACAGGAGGCCTGCTCTTTTCTGAAGAGAGAGGAGGAAGATTGGATGGAGGTAGGGAAGAGATGGAGAGGAGAGGAGAGAGAGAATGTAAACTGTGATCTGGCTGGGAAAAAATAATTAATTAATGAATAAAAATAACCACTCCCTCTCTATATATACATATACATACACACATATATTATACATGTCCATGTATGTATGTCCATGTGGGTGCTCAAGTATATGTGGAGGTCAGAAGTCAGTGTCAGGGGTTTCCCTCTCTCCATCCTGCTTTCTTTTGAGACAGAATCTCTCACTTACAGTCATGTTAAGCACTGAGACAGACAGGCTAGCCATTGAGTCCCAGGGATTCTCATGTCACCTCTTCCAAGCACAGGGATTATAGACTAGCTTAATCATGTCTCTCTTTGTATGTGGTTGCTGAAATTATGATATCAGGCCCTCAGGATTTCAGGGTAAGCATGTTATTGAATGACCCCCACTATCTATAATTTTTTAAAAAAGGCAAGCATTATTTTTAAGGTCTCCTGCATTTGAAAGCTGAAAACACTTATTCTACAAAAGATCTCCAGAAGCCATTCCTTGCACAGGAAGTGCTCAATAACTGTTCATTAATCTGAAATGGGTGTTATTTGTAAACAGAATACACACTGCTCTTTCCTGGAGACTACTGTTATGAGTGAGAATGACTCGTATCTCTGTAGAATAGTATTTTGTAACTTTAAACTTGAAATAAAAGTTCTTCATCTAGGGAGAAAAATATGCATGGATTTAAAGTGATATTTCAACTCTAGAGTTCTATAGGTCGCAGTTATTACTAACGCCCTTACCTGAAATAATTTTCTTTGCCAATACCCTGAAGGTTGACCCAAAACTGATAGTTTTCTCTAAGTTGTGGAAACTTAATTTTTATGTTTATTATAGTGAATTAAATTGGTTTTAATTTTTACTAATCTCTTCATAAAAATATTGAAACAAATAATTTAATTGGAATACTACATTTGAAATTTTTAAAAATTAAAATTTTAAGTATTGATTAACACAGCATACTTAAACACAGAGAACTCAAATAGTTATGAATGTATTCATGTGAAAACATAACTGTAGTCTTAGTTTATAAAGGTGTTGTTATTCCAAGATCGTTTCAAGGGGGACCAATAAAGATTTCTACTGTTTGTGATAAGTTAGTGTCACATTACTGCTTTAATTAAAATTAAAATTTAGTATCTATACATGACGTAAACTTTCTAAGCAGCTATCTGTTTCTCTTTCTCTTACCACATACCAACATTTTAGGTAATCCACATTTTGAAAGTAATTTGTGATATTCAAAGTACTCTTGGGATGACTGGGATTAGACAATGAATAAAATAAAGTATGTTCCAATTTTTGAAGCACTTATATAAGATCAAATATGATGATATGAAAGAAGAGTGTCTCTAATTATTGCCTGTATTCAAACATCATCTCTAATTTGGAGAACATCAACAAATTGTTTATTTTCTTTGTAATGAATTACTTTATTTTAAATATGGAAACCAATATGTACTTCCAAAATGGTTGAATGAGTAACAATAAGAAAAATGCTCAGCATAGTGCCAGAGAAATAATGAATCTTACCTATGTAAAAGATAAAATATTTGTAGGGTAGACATACTGCATATGTTCAACATAAGACCTTCACAATCTGTCATTTTTTCCATCAATAGGGTGAGATCATTAACTAGAAGAGTATGCCATTTAGAAATAAGTGGTTGAAGACACTCAAATAATGTGACAATGAATCCAGAAGATTGGAAGTAGGTAAGGTCTACCTACATATTGGCATTTTACAATCCTCAGTCTTAATAATCCCCCTTCCTCTTAGTCCTCTTCTCTCCCATACACTGTTTTTGTCTAATTCTGCTCCAGAGACTATGCACCAGCAACAACAATCACTATTTATTTGTTCCTCAAAGAGAAACTGTGAAGGTCTAAATAATCGCAATTGAATCCTTGAACACTGCCATGTGTGTCTATGACTCTGTCATGAAGTTTTTCCCAGTGATAAGATTCCTACAATCACAGCAGAGGGTGTAGTAGAAAGAATCATGAATACTCACAGATTTTTGTCTGGAGGAAACCAAAATACACATCACTGGCCTGAAGTTTTTCAAATAATTCCTCAAAGGCCTATTCAGGTCCTATATAATATTGTAGCAATGTTAAAACTTCCTCACATAGACCTGGGAACAATGGCTCAATTAGCCCTTTATTAATGACTGAAATGATGATGATGATTCATATCTACATATTTTAAATAGTATTTCCCAAAAACCACCTTATGTAATTCTGAAAAGTAATTCATCAAAAGCATATTTTAAACATGTTCAGTACAAGTTCATCATTCAGAATATACAATCTAATATTCTAGCCTCATTTATTTGTTTGTATAATTATATCAAATGACTTATAAAAATATGGCTGCTAGCATTATCTTTTATTAACTCAAATTATCTTAACTTAGAAACAGACTTGACTTCAATCAAGATGTCTCATTTGAAATGGGAATGGATATATCCAGTGTTACCTCTATGTAGGTAACCCAGTACATTGACCTTAGTTTCTTGCATGCTAATATTAAGGCACTTTCTCCAACAATGTGTTCATATATTTTTTATTACTTGACTGTTCCTGACTTACTTGTTACAAAAATCCATGGAATTTTAGAATTTTTTGACATATAATGTAGATTTCTCATTTATAATGTCACATAGACAGAAGAATCCATGCGGAATAGATCTATAGAATTGGAGTTAACTGTCATTTCATTGTTTGACTCTAGACCCATTCTCGAATTGATGTTTGATTTTGAACAAGTTGTATCTTGTATCTTCCCCTGTAAAACCTTTACATATATTTTGTGTGTTTAACATAACTGCCATTTTGCTTAAATTATGCATTATGCTTTTAAAATTGAAATTTTCTTAAGGTTAAAAGCAATACCTTTCCTTGTCCATTTTGTATTTTTACTTTGTCAAGCTTTAAAGACTCATGAGAATAAAAGTCTAGCATCACTGATACTTGAAAAAAATTGCATTTCAATATACATCCTTCAGATCTCTACAAATACTAAAGCAAGGGTGTTTGCCTTCATTTGGAATGAAGTCATCAAAGGTGATCATGTGATTATAGAAAGTGTAAATAAAATAAACTGAATATCACAAATAAAGTGGTGTTTTCATGTTTCATTTGACAAGGACAACATAAAATTCTTGCTTATTTTATACCTACAAAGAGAATTAAAAACAAAATATCAAAAGAATACAGACATATCAGTGTTTATGTCTCATTTAGGTCAAACAAGATACCACAAAAGTCCTAATTTTTTGTATTAGTTAAGTATTTCATTAAAGCTTTAACCACATTTAGAAAACTGTAGAGATTTTCAAGTAAACAACAACAAAAATATCAGTTGAATTTTTGCGAGGCTCATTGTAAAAAGGGAAAAATTCTCTGTTTCTATGCTTACAGAGTATGTTTAGAACTGTGGGCTGTCATGCCACATATACCAGCAATTACCACCATGAACAGAATCCTGGAGTACAAAATGAGACAGAGAATCCATCTTGGAATTGGAGGGCATGTGGTAGAAAACACAAACATGTAATCGTGAAAGGATTTCATTCTAATCTTTTTGGTACTGGCACTCTCTTGGTAAAATTCACTGTTTATGGCACTTTCTCTTGTTACTGAATTTTGCCATGAGATTGGAAAAGATAATAAAGCTGTTACTTCAGGAGAAGCAATGATTTAAGAGAATAATATTCTTCTTTAGTTCATTATAGCATGTGTGAAATACACCCCAAGTGCTGAGGACTTATACTCCAGTAGAAAGTCAGATTTGTATGTAAATATGTTTTTTGAAGTCTAGGATGGAATCCAACTTTCACACATACTTGGCATGTGCTCCACCACTGAATTACACTTCTTGTTCCTCAGAAACCAAATTATAATACAGCCTCTCTTTTTTTCTTTCCACAATAATTTTGTAGGGAACAAAATGTTTTATGTACATTGTAGTGTGAAATAGATTTATTTTTATAATATTTTCTAAGTATTTTGTTTAAACTCAGAAGCAAGTACCTTTTTGCGTGAGAATGGTATTTAATTAAATCTAAATAATTCATTTCCATCTTCAGGGATACAATTAAGTTATAGCTTTCTACTTTTTAACTGTTCAGAGAAACAATTCCAGTGATCAGACAGGAGATGCCAGTAAATATTAGCTGTCCAAAGTAAATGTCAGATTAATTCCAAATGCCTTTATCAGTTACGATTCAAAATGCTTACATTATCATTTGTACTATTGTGGAAAAACTATTCCAAAGAAATCTTAAGATTCTTGCAATATACTCTAAATCTCTACTTATTTCCTTCAAATCCATAAGCCCCATCGAAGACGTTGTTTCTACCCACTGGTATGCCACCTTATTAAATACTACATCCAAACTCACATTCCAAGAATAGATCTTACAATACATAGCAAATCCTATTGTCAATAGATGACAATAAAACTCTCCACAGTAATTTCTTCCCTCTCTTTTGGTACCACTTCTTGATAAAAATTTTACAAAACAGTAAGGTTATTTATATCTAGAAAGTTCTGTATTTCTCCCAGTATATTTTTTTTTCATGTCAATGTAGGCCAACTCTAAGAAAGGTGTAGCACTGCATAGCTTTATTAATTTTGACACCTTCCCTGTGGATTGAAGGAGTTTTCTTCCAGTGTGCAGAGAGAGACATGTCATTAGCATTCAGATACCATTCCTCCATCAACTAATCTACTTCAAAATATTTGCATGAGATCAAATTTGCTTAGCAGTCAGCTACATATAAAATATAATTTACAGCCTTTGCTTCACATTATTGATGTGAAGTTATTTAGAGCACAGAAGAATTATCAGTCAGTCTCATTACCAATGCAAGACAGGCACCAAATCCACAGACACTGTCACTCTGCCTGTCCTGAGTTGATCCATATAGTGTTTATTTCAAATATTCAAGAATATAGGGAACTTAGACACTTACTGATAAAGTTGTTAGCCTGGAGATTGGAAATACTAATTCACACAATTTTGTGAAGTGACAGTCTTTTCCCTTTATGAAATTTACATAGTACATTTAGCCTCATTGCATCTGAGTAGCACATATTTAAATAAAATGTGTTCAATTACTACCAAATCATACACATTGAAGCATGTTGAGAATGATGGTTCAGTGGTTAATGATGCTTGCTGTCAAGCCTGATGATAAGAGATCTGAGTCCCACCCCATGGAACTCAAATGGTGGAAGGAGAGAACCAGCTTCCAAAATTTGTCTTCTCAGCTTCGTATGTGCATTGTGCATCACACACTCTGACATGTGAACATGGAGGTACACACACAACAAATAAATGTAGTATATAAAAGCATGCCAGAACAATATGCAAGTTATCTTTATACCTTCAAGTTCTCTTTATATTTGCATTTTCAAATATAAATAATTGACTAGCTTAACCAGTCAATAACCACAAATGTTCAAGAAGTGGCCTAAGTTACTATTAGCATGTACAAGCACAGTTCTAAGTTCTTCATAGGCTTTAATTTACATATTTCTTTAAAAAATTTACTGTAAGTACTGTAATTATTCTGATTAGCAGATTAATGACCTGTGTAAAAGATTTTAATTAGACAGGTTCACTAAGCAAGTGATGGGTTGGCTTGTTTAAGTACTCAGCACAATCTAGGTTTGAGTTGTCATGACACTAAGCTGCAAAATGGTAGTTCCTCAACTCCTTTGACTATAGAAAGAAAGCGAGGTTCTGGAGGAGTGGTTCTCAACCTGTGGGTCCTGACCCCACTGGAGTCACATATCAGATGCATTGTTTATCAGATATTTACATTACAATTTATATCAGAGACATAATTATGCTATAAAGTAGCAATGAAATAATTTCATAGTTGGGGCTGACCACAACATGAGGGACTGTATTAAAGGGCTGAGAACCGCTTTGAGGCTGAACATGAATAATGTGTTGATGCCACAATTATAATTCACAAATGAAGCAACTTCAGTCAACAGAGATAGCAAGTAATATATTTTGGTATTCACATGAAAAAGCAAGCAAAGCAGTCCATCAAACAAAAATAAAATTTTATGTAATTAGTGTGCAATCAATAAAGGCAAATATCCCCATTATTTAGAGAACACTTTGTTATGAAACAATGCTTTAGTAACCATCTAGTTAATAGAGTTGTAGTTAATAGAAACATAGAAGAAGAAAGATTTCAGCTGGGATCTAGGGACGGAATGTAAGGAAGAGATTAAACAACAGTTCTGCATAAAGGTTACCTACAGGCCTCAGGCTATATTATAAGTAGGAAACATTCTGACTCTTCAAATATATACTACTGAATTTTCCCAAGCTGGAAGGTGGTTTTCTTCTTCATTTTTCCTCAAAGTAATGTTTGAATTAAAAAAATGAAATCTAATGTATACTATTTGTGTTTGTTCTATTTTTGTTGGCATAATTCTCATAAAATTATAGGAAAATCTCATTTCCTAATTGGTTTTGTGACAATTTATATGAAACAGCTTTGACATCAGAAGATTATTAGTCAGGATATATGAGGAAGATTCTGTTTTATATATAACTAAATATTTTTGTACTCATAAAATAAGTTTTGAAATTTAAGCCAGCTTAGAAAATAATTCTATCATCATAGAGTTAAGAACATATCATTTTAAATAGTAAGGTATTGACATTTCTGAATCTATAATCCTCAGGAGCATAGCGTGAAATTGTCATCTTGTCCATGCAGTCAAACGAACAAAGTTCTCTTGAAAATAAGCTCGTGCATCTATCAATTTGGAATCACTTCAATCTTTGTAAAAATCTCCCTATATCTTAAAACTGAATTTTTTGCTTTGGGTACTTATAAAAATAGTGCAACCCAGAAGAGGTGGTGCTCATTCTTATGTGGTTCCATGTAAAGCCACAGGAGCCAAGAGCTTTCACATCTGTTCACACTTTGCAAACAGTAGTGATTTACCCAATTTTTACATAATGAGAAAACAAATCCTTTTGAAGCAGTTGGGACACCAATGTAGTAGTATAGTGCATTAGTGGATCAGGAGAACAGATGGTTTAGAATAATTTCTTCTAATTTTTAATGTTTTCCATCACCATTTCCTATACTATATATGATGGTATAGTAATTCTGTTAGTATTTATCTAATACAAAAAAAAATTTGTGAGTTTATATGGAATTATTTTAATAATGACTAGCCTTTATGGATAGAAAAATAAAGGGTTTTGGGCTTTACATACATCTAGCTTTTTCTAGTCTTGAAAAAATTATCTTTTTTCAATTATCACTTAAAGACAATTACAATATTCTAAGATAAAAGGCTCATTGCTACTATCTGACAGGAAAACAGTACAGTCTCATAATTGTCAATTCACATGCAGAATGAAAAATACTATATTGAAAATATGTACGAAAACTAGCACAGACTTATGACTGAATGACATTACGAAAGACAATCAGACATACTTGGCAAGATAGGTATTGATAAATATTTATTATAAATAGAATTAAAATTTTTATGGCTGCAACAAAAAATTAACTTTACAATATTGTTGTTTCTAATCAGTAAATGATAGCTGAGAAATTTGCATCTTTTAAAAGTAACTGAAAGCCAAAAAAGAAATATTAGAAGTAGAAAATGTGTGAGTACATACCATGTTTGTTCTTCTGGGTTTGGGTTACCTCACTCAGGATGATTTTTTTCTAGATCCATCCATTTGCCTGCAAACCTCATGATGTCATTGTTTTTCTCTGCTGAGTAGTATTCCATTGTGTATATGTACCACATTTTATTTATCCATTCTTCAGTTGAAGGGCATCTAGGTTGTTTCCAGGTTCTGGCTATTACAAACAATCCTGATATGAACATAGCTGAGCAAGTGCCCTTGGGGTATGATCGAGCATTCCTTGGGTATATGCCCAAGAGTGGTATATGTGGTGGTCTTGTGTTCCCCAAAATATTGTGTATGCTAATAAACTTATCTGGGGTCAGAGAACAGGACAGCCACAATATTAAACATGAGGATAGGCAGTGGTAGCACCCGCCTTTAATCCTAGCATTCCAGAGACAGAAATCCCTCTGGATCTCGGTGAGTTCAAGGCCACATTGGAAATGGCCAGGCATGGTGACACACGCCTTTAATCCCAGGGAGTCGTGGTAGAAATCAGAAAGGTATATAAGGCGTGAGGACCAGAAACTAGAGGCATTTGGCTGGTTAAGCATTTGGCTGGTTAAGCATTCAGGCTTTCGAGCACAGTTCAACTGAGAGTCATTCTGGATGAGGACTCAGAGGCTTCCTGTCTGAGGAAACAAGACCAGCTGAGGAGCTGGTGAGGTGAGATAGCTGTGGCTTGTTCTGGTTCTCTGATCTTCCAGTGTTCACCCCAATACTTGGCCTCAGGTTTGATTTTATTAATAAGACTCTTTAAGATTCATGCTGCAGGTATAGCTGGATCTTGGGGGAGATTGATTCCCAATTTTCTAAGAAAGTGCCATATTGATTTCCAAAGTGGTTGTACAAGCTTGCATTCCCACCAGCAGTGGAGGTGAGTTCCCCTAGCTCCACATCCTCTCCAGCATAAGCTGTCTTCAGTGTTTTTGATCTTAGCCATTCTGACAGGCATAAGGTGGTATCTCAGAGTCATTTTGATTTGCATTTCCCTGATGATTAGGGATGTTGAGCAATTCCTTAAATGTCTTTCAGCCATTTGAGTTTCCTCTCTTGAGAATTCTCTACTCTGGTGATAGGATGGCCAAACACCCTAAATGTCGTGCTAGAAACCTCATCTAATGACTGAGGGAACCAGGTGCAGAGTTCCAAGGCCAGGCCCCAGGTGGAGCTCCAGGAGTCCAATTGGCGAGAAAGAAGAGGGTTTGTATGAGTGAGAATTGTTGAGACCAAGGTTGGAAAAAGCACAGGGACAAATAGCCAAATGAATGGAAACATATGAACTATGAACCAATAGCTGAGGAGCTCCCAACTGGATCAGGCCCTCTGGATAAGTGAGACAGTTGATCAGCTTGAACTGTTTGAGAGGCATCCAGGCAGTGGGACCGGGACCTGTTCTCAGTGCATTTGCTGGCTGTTTGGAACCTGGGGCTTATACAGGGACACTTGGCTCAGCCTGGGAGGAAGGGACTGGACCTGCCTCAACTGAATCTACCAAGTTGATCTCAATCCTCAGGGAAGTCTTTGCCCTGGAGGAGATGGGAATGGGAGGTGGGCTGGGGGGAATGCGGGGGGGGGGGGGGGC
>CABHPR010156349.1:0-31551 GCA_902168415.1 Peromyscus melanophrys
AACACATCAGTAATTAGTATGCATTCATTCAGTATTTTCTATTTAGTCATTTAAAACTCTTCTAGGGTCTTCTCCATTTCTTTAGACTTAAGTACATCCTGTGTGCTCCGCACAGCCTGTGTTTGTGTCAATGAAATGTTACATATTCTGGCTTGTCCTTGCTTCTTTTTTTCAGATTATAGTCATGATTTTTTCTGCACAATCATTCAGCCCATTCAAGTACTTTGCTCTATTTGATTTATTATAAACACTTGTCAAAACACCAATCAAACTGTGTGCCCACCTAGTTTCTCCCTCTATGTGGTGAGCTATGTTTTACCTGCAGTTTCTCTCAAGTTATGTTAAATTAACCCTCATGGATGGAGGGCAAACATACTGTATTTTTAAATCACTCTTTCCCACTGTAAGGAACAAATATCTCTGTATACTTTATCTGAAAATTTCCATCATGGAGTCTCTCATCCACTTTCTTAGCTGTTGACCTTTCTACTTGCGAAGAAAATTGAAGCCTTCAGAATGTAAAATGTGCAGTCTTCTGGCACAACATGCTCTCTCCCAGTGGATCTTTACCCATAGTCTCTATCTTTGTGTTTCTGCGGAGGACCACCCTGATCTCAGTCAAGGCACGTACTCATCACTAGACACTATTATACCTTACCCACCCAAATGAAGCTGCATGACATCATCCTCTCTAAGTCTTCATCACCAAAGTGGAAAAACTCTGAAAAAATCCTACCTATGATTGTTTCCAACCCTCCATATCCCAGTCAAACTTTCAATAACTTTGATTCAATAACTTACTGATCATGACTCTGGTGATGGTCATCAATGTCCTTTGTCTTGCTGAGCCTATGATCAACTCCAGTTCCTCACCTTTATTCATCTACTCCCATGCCCAGGGTTTGACACAGTTTTTCCTCCTCTATGACACCTGGACTCACTTGACCTCAAGGTATCATGTTCACTGGTCACTTATAACATTTAGACAAACTATCAACAGTGCGTTCTATAAAATGGCCACATAACCAAGTAGTTTATGGACCAACATGCTCGCACGTGGTCACTACTGAGCTAATGTCATCAGTACTTAGATTTATTTAAAAAAAAAATATTGAGCCTAGAGAGATGCTCTGGCAGAAGATCCTGGTTCAGTTCCCAGCACCCACATGACAGCTGACAACAATCTGTAACTTCAGTTCCAGATGATTCCATGCCTTCTTTTAGTCTCTAAAGGTACCAGGTGCTCACATAGTACATATACACATGTACAGACATAATACTAATGTACGTAAGATGAAAATAAACAGGTCTTTAAAAACCATTAGTGTGGTGGTATTGTGTTTCCCAAAATATTGTGCACCCTAATAAACTTATCTGGGGTCAGAGAATGGAACAGCCACTAGATAAAGAGGCTAGAAAATGGTGGCACACACACCTTTAATCCTAGCCTTCTGGAGGCATGGATCTCTGTGAGTTCAAGGCCACACTGGAAATAGCCAGGCAAGGTGACTCATGCCTTTAATCCCAAGAAGTGAGCCTTTAATCCCAGGGAGTGGTGGCAGAAAGCAGAAAGGTATATATAAGGTGTGAAAACCGGGAACTAGAAGCATTTGGCTGGTTAAGCTTTTAGGCTTTTGAGCTACAGTTCAGCTGAGACCCATTCTGGATGAGGACTCAGAGGCTTCCAGTCTGAGGAAACAGGATCAGCTGAGGAACTGGCAAGGTGAGGTAGCTGTGGCTTGTTCTGCTTCTCTGATCTTTCAGTATTCTCCACAATATCTGGCTCCAGGTTTGATCTTATTAATAAGACCATTTGAGATTCCTGCTACACATTAGCTTGTATTTTACACAAAAGCAGACTGTAAGTTAGACTCAGTCTACTAGCACTGTTTTCTATCACAATTCTAGTCTTCTGAATTGCTAAATGTCTTGGGACCCCATTCTTAAATCCTTTCTCTGGTGTGTACAAATTTATTTAGTTGGTAACCTCAGTGTTACAACTTTAAATACTGTTAATTGGTGTTGGTGTACCAAGGTGTATCCTCTCAGACCTTGTCCCCAAACTTTGGAATCACTGTCTAATTGTCTTCTTGTTCACTGTGACTGTGACTCAAACTTCAATCCTGATTTTCTCTAAGACATCTCTGATGCTCCATATTTTCTGCTTTTTTATGCTCAACACCTGTGCTGCCTCTGACTTCTTTGCTTTTGATTTGTTTTACATTCCCACACTTAACCTGTCTGTGAATTATGTGAGGATGTGTGATTGGGGACGTCTATCTATTACTGTATCTGCAGAGCTGTTTGAAATTATGCAGAAATATATAATTTCCCTTCACTCTGCAATGAACATAGTCTAAGATACCTGTTAATTGTCCATTGGCAAGTACACCCTAAAGCAGTGTTTCTGAAAGTATTAACCCTTCCATAGGCCCACAAGGAGAAAAGAATCTTATATCATACTATGCAGAAATTACATTATAGACCATATACTTTAGAGCATGTGTCTGCTGTTCAATTTTATTGATGAATGACTTAGCCTCAGGATATACAGAGCAAAGGCCTCACTCATGAAATGGCCTTTTGAATATCCTTGTCTGAGGCAGCTTTTTGTTTATTGGCCTTTCGACATTATAGCTCATTCTTACCAAAGCAGTCTGTTTCTTGTAGAATAGGTGTCAATTTTGAATATGTGATACTTTTGTTAAACATAAAACCCTATAGGATCTTCTGCCTGTAGTTTGAAACTAGTACCACTAGATGGTGATATTTTATTATAAATAAGATGTGATTCCCCAAGGATTTAAAAAAACTTGAAAATAGATTATTTTATATTCTATTGGTCCTGTTTTGTATTAAATGATAAGTATAAACATTGATACCATAGCAGTGATGCATAAGTGTGTATACCTTAGGTTGCTGCTTGATATTTATCTCATTTTGTTTTTCATTGCATTTTTAAAATTCATTTCTTTTATTATACTTTAACTAAACTTGTTCTTTGAAAATCTAATTCACGTATATAATACATTATAATTACTCTCCATCCCAAACGTTCCAGTCTCCCTTCCTCCTTTGCCAGTCCCACTTCTCTTTGCAAATCCTTTCCCACAATCCTGCCTTTTTTTTTTTTTTTTGACTCACTGAATTTAACCAGGGCCATCTGTGTGACCATGGCTTTGAGACTATCCTTTGCAGCTTGGTAGGCTCATCAGCGGGTAAACATCCAAAGACAATGACTTCCTATTTCCAAGAATCTATCAGTAGTCATGGTCCAGCAGGGAGAGGTCCTGTGATGGTTTATTGAAGAGACCAGTCTTGTGCAGGCCCTGTGTGGATAATACAGCTGCTGTGAATTCATGTTTGCAATGGCTGTGACATACCCAGAGACGGTGATTTTGTAGCTCTCCTCTCCAAATTCTTTCTGATCCTTCTTCCGTCATGCTCCCTTGTATTAGCTAGGTTTTTTTTTATTGCTGTTATAAAATGCCATGACCAAGACAATTTACAGAAAGAAGAACTTAATTGGTTTATGGTTCCAGAGGGATGAGAGTCCATTGCCATGGCAGGGAAGCATGGTGTGAGAGCAATCAGACAAGAGCTCACATCTTAAACCACAATCAGGGAGCCACAGGGAAACTGGAAATGGCTTGAGTCTTTGAACTTTCAAAGCCTGCTCCAGTGACACACTTCCTCCAGCATGGCCACACCTCCTAAACTGCCCAAATAATGCTACCAACTGGGTGCTGGAGACTATAGGGATCATCATATTCAAACCACCAATCCTGTTCAGGGATGAGCATTCAACTATCAGTTATCATCAGTCAACACTTGAGCAGCCATGACTCTGCATTCACAGCTATTCACTATGAAAGAGGCTTGTCCGATTAATGCTCAGAGTTGCATTTATCTATGATTATAAACAGATATTTAGAATGCCGTTTAGTGCTGTGTTAATTTAACCGAATAACAGCAGTGTTCTCTCTAGGGCCCATCAATTCCCTAGCCGTGTGTTTTTGGCCAGACTTACAGTTGCGGACATCATTCCTCTCCTGTGTGGATGACCTTAAATCCAATCACAGAACAGTAGTTTTCCCCTCAACAACCATGCCACTGTTGTACAAGCTCACAGGGTTCACAGCTGTGTAAGTCTACCCTGGAGCATGCATAGCACTTTCCAGCACCATGAAAGCAAGCAACCAGAGAGGAGGCTTCCAACACAGTTATAGCTCGATTTCTCTATTAAGGGAGTCTCCTACTGGAAAAAGTCTGCATTATTCTGGAGGCCACTGTGACTTTTAAGACCAACAACTTAAGTGGAGATGTTTAATACCTGGCACTAGTTTTTTTTTTTTCCCATAGATTTTAGGGGCAGCCTGGTGCAGCCAGAGTGGACGGCTTCCCTCTTACCCCCTTTGAAGAAAATTGTGTTTTAATTGGGTTGCATGATACTGTTTCTCCATATAGCTTATCCACACACCTTTTTATTGGGTTAACTTTCTTCTAACCCTCCTATTCATCATCTCTGGACTCTTCTCCTTACTAAATCTCACCCATAACATTCTCTTTCTCTACTTTAATTTTTATCTCTGCTCTACTATTCCCCCTTCCCAATGCACTCCCAATGGCTCTTATCTAGTTTCCTGGCTTGCACAACAGTCTAAGTTAGACTTACATATCTAAAAAGTCCAAGCTAGGCTCCATGTAAGAGAGAGAGCATGAGGCAAGCTAGTTGTCTCTTTAGGCCTGAGTTACCTCCCTCAATAGAATTTCCCCCACTTCCTTCCATTTGCCTACACATTTCATAATTTCATTTTTCTTTATGGTCAAATAAACTTTGATTGTGTATGTATCTCACCTTTTAATTACCAGTTTGTCAGTGGATAGACATCTAGGCTGATTTTATTCCCTAGCTATTGCGAATAAAGTGTCAAAGAGCACAGCTGTGCAGGTGTTATCTGTAATAAGACATAAAGTCCACTGGGTGCATGCTCAGGAGTGTTGTGGCTCTGGGCACAGGCTCAGGAATGTTGTAGCTCTGAGAGCATGCTCAGGAGTGTTGTAGCTCTGGGCGCATGCCCTAAGTGTTGGCGCTCTGAGTGCATGCTCAGGAATGTTGTAGCTCTGTGCATATGCTCAGGAGTGCTGTAGCTCTGGGCGCATGCTCAGAAGTGTTGTAGCTCTAGTCATATGGCAGAGTTACCTCTAGCGTCATGAGATAATTTCAGACTGCTTCCCCATGGCTTCACTGATTCACACTCCTACATGCATTCTGACATTTGTGTTCACTTTAATTCTATTTTAAAATAAGATTAAAGGTAATTATTGCTTCTTGGAGATTTTTGTAAAATGTATTTTTATTGTATTCACCTCCTCCCCCAACTTTCTCCAAATCTGCACCCCTATCTTAGTTACTCTCCTATTGCCATGGCAGAATACCATTACCAAGGCAACTTATAAAGAAAGCATTTAATTTGGGGACTCATGGTTCTAGTAGGTTAGAGTCCATCATTAACATGACTGGAAGCATGGAAACAGGCAGGTGGGTGTGGTCCTGGAGCAGTGCTGGAGAGTTTACAGCTAGTCCACAAACAGGAAGCAGAGAGAGCTAACTGGGGATGCACATGCATGGAGCTGGGACTTTTTAGACCTCAAAGGCTACCCCTAGTATGTGGTGATATATTGCTTGTAATCTAAGAAATAAAAGCTTGCATGAAGATCTGAGGACAGAGCTAGTCCCAAGTTAGCCATAGAGGTCAGGCAGTGGTGGCACACACCTTTAATCCTAGCACCCCGGGAGGCAGAGGCAGAGATCTGTCTGGATCACTGTGAGTTCAAGGCCACACTGGGCTATACGGGATTAATCCAGTCTAAAAGAGAAACAGCCAGGCAGTGGTGGCATACACTTTTAACTCCAGCACTTGGGATCACACACCTTTAATCCCAGCACTAGGAAGATTGAGACAGGAAGTAATAAGGCTGGGCAGAGAAAGGAATATAAGGTGGGAGGAGACAGGAACTTGATCTCTTTCAGGCTAAGGAGTTGGTGAGGTAAGAGGTGGCTTGTTGTGCTTCTCTGATCTTTCAGCTTTCACCCTAATACCTGGATCTGAGTTTTTATTATAAAACCTTTTAGGATTTGTGCAAACTAGTGACACACCTCCTTCAACAAGGCCACCTCTGTATTCTTTCCAAAGAGTTCCACCAACTGTGGATCCAGCATTCAAATATATGAGCCTGTGAGGGCCATTCTAATTCATAGCACTATGACCCTTTCCCCAACCATGCTACCCTGTCCCTTTGTTCACCCATCAAGTCCAACTTGGGCTTCCCACTTAGACGTGTGACCTTCCACTGGAGCAACTGTGGATTTACCAGAATATGCATTGTTACAGAAAACCGACTTTCCCTTTCCTGTCAGCTGTCAATGCCCATGGCTGGGGTGAGACTTTGCACTGCCTCCTTTCTCCACACTGGGATTTTCCCTGGTTTGAACTTGCACAGATCTTGTGCATGCTGTCACAACTACTGTGAGTTCATATGTGCAGCTGCCCTGGTGTGTCCAGAATGTGTATGTGTCTGTGTGAGGATATGTGCAAGTAAGTGCACGTGCCCATGGAGACTAAAAGAGGACGTCTGATCCCCTAGAAATGGACTTACAGGCTGATGGGAGCCATACAACATGGATGCTGGAATAGGAACTTTGGTCTTTTGGAAGAGCAGCAAGAGTTCTTACCTGCTGAGATGTCTTCCCAGCCCTTCATTTGCACTCTTGATGATGGCCAATCTGACTAGGGTGAGATGGAATCTAAAAGAAAATTTAATCTGCATTTCCCTTATGATAAAGTATATTAAACATTTTTGCATGTTTATTAACTATGTGCTTTTTGAGAACTTCTTTAAATTCCTTATTCCATTTTTAACTGTGTTATTTTCTTGTTATTTAATGTTTTGAGTTGCAATTTGATATACAAAGAAAACTAAAGCTTTTGAATACCTTGCCATCATAATTTCTTTTAAAGTTCTCTCTGACCCTGTTGCCCTCAGATCAAGATTCTCTTTAGACAAGTATCTATCTAACATCTGTAATATAAATTTAACCTCTGATAGGATGCTTGTTGTTATTGTATCAATTTTTAAATTAACTGTCCTTACTTATAACAAATAGAACCTTGCTGGCAAGAGCTTTGTGTCTCTGTGGAGCCATACCAGATTCAAGGTTGGAGATAGAAAAAGCTTGTGAGTTTCAGAAGGAAATAATAAGCTTTATGAAATACACCCAGAGCCTTCTCTCTGACAAAGGCCCACTGTTCAGGGAAAGGGAATTTATCACAGTTAAATTCCAGCATCCTTTATCACTTAAGGGAAGGAGAACATGTCACTAACAGTTAGAGGCTTCAGATAAAGAATGAAGTCAGCAAATCCCCAAGCAAAGCAGGGAGGCAGAATTGAAGCAGCACCAGGAGGAACTGGAAGCCTTCAAACAGTTAAAAACTGCTAAACACTTTTGACTTTTCAACGTTGTAGCAGATCAGTAAAGGTGACATTACTGACATCTTTATTAACTTTTTTTCAGAAGTTCAGGTATGCGTATGTATTTATAAAATTTCCACTCCTCATTCTCCCACCTCCAGCTCCTATGTTTTTCTCTCCTCCACTGCTTCTCAAATTCATGACCTTTTCTTTTTCTTTTTCTTTTTCTGAGACAGGTTTCTCTGTCTCTGAGACAGCCTTGGCTGCCCTGGAACTTACTCTGTAGTCCAGGCTGGCCTTAAACTCAGAGATCTGCCTACCTTGGCCTCCTGAGGGCTCGGATTAAAGGTTTGGGATTAAAGCCACCACAACCTGGCTTGACCTCTTCTTTAGTAATTATTCACACACACATACACACACACACACACACACACACACTTTTACACATGTGCATACACTTGTGTGCACGTATACAGACACATATTGCTGAGTCGATTTAACGTTACTTGTGTGTGTATGTGTTTTAAGGATGGCCTTTGGAACTGGATAAACTATCAGAGTCTTGTTCCTAGAGAAGACCAATTTTCCCTCTCTCAATGGCCACTAATTGCCTGTACTTCCTCATGTAGGGGTGGGCCTTTATGAGATTTCCTCATCTATATTGCCATGTCAACTGGTGTCATTGTGATGATCTTCTTTAGGGAACCATATTGCTGGAACTTCATGGGTATTGTAGAATAGAATATTTGTTTAATTATGTAAAGATGTGTTGTATTTGTTGGTACTACATTTGTTTAAATATATAAAGATATGTTGCTTTTGTTTATGCTGCATTTATTTAACTACATAAAGATGTGTTGCTATTTCACCTTGCATGCCTAAGGCATCTGATTGGTCTAATAAAAAGTTGGCAAACAGCCAGACAGAGGAGGGATAGGCAGGTCTGGTGGCAGAGAGAAAAGGGGAGCCAACCAGGGGCCAGCCTGCCAGGGACCAGCCACCCAGACATGGAGGAAACAGGAAAGCAGGATGGACAGTACATAGATGATATAAATGAGCCTTGGGGTAGCACATAGATTAATAGAAATGGGTTAATTTAAGTTAAAAATGGGCTAGAAACAAGCCTAAGCTAAGGCTGAGCATTTATAACTAATAATAAGTCTCTGTGTCATGATTTGGGGGCTGGCAGTCCATGAAAACATGCTACCCATGGGTACAGTTTCCTTGTCATAGACAACACATCTCACAGCAGACATCCCATCCTGGTCGATGGCTCTTACAATCTGTCCATGGCCTCTTCCACAATGTTTTCTGAGTCTTAGGTGTAGGGATTGTGATATAAATGTATTGGAGATAGGCACTCCACAGTTGTTTTATGCATTTTGACTAGTTATGGCTTTCTATAATGGTCTCCATTATCTGCAAGAAGCAGCCTCTTTTGTGAGAGGTGAGAGGTACAGGTAACTGTAGGCACAAAGACAAATCAGAAGGAAGTTAAAAGTCATACTGGCTTTGGTAAGAGGCAATAATCCAGCCCTGTTACACATTGCCTGGCCTCTCAGATCATCTTTAAAATCTATCTGGAAGCCCACATGTCCCAGCAATTGTCCCATCCTGTAAGAGTGCAAAACTAGCAGGATATAGTGTGTAATAAGATTTATCATAAGCTGAAACATGGCAAAATGTCTATACATCATGGCTGCAGCAGCCTCTGTGAGCTGGGCAGCTGCATCCTGGAAACTGCTTTCTTTGTGGCCTTGTGCAGGCAAGGCAACTTAGCAGGGCCCATTTCCCAAGAAACAGCTTTTCAAATGAGTTTATGATTTTAGGCTTTAGAACCTGCAGTGGGTGGAATCCAGCTCTTATCCCAGTGTGAAGTTCTTGACTTCTGCTTAATGGTACCAATGTCTTCAATGGTTATAATTTCTGTATCTGCAACTTGTAGTCAATATGACCAGACTGAACATTTAAAAATAGAAACTCTTTTTTTTCCTGTTAGTTTATTTTCATTGCATCTTTCTCCCTTTTCCCACCACCTCTCTCTGTGTGTAACCATGGGAATGCTATCACACATGTGCAGAAGTTAGAGAACAACTTTTGGAATGGGTTCTTTCCTTCCATCGTATGGAGCTTCTGGAGACTGAACTCAGATAGGCAGGCCTGGCTTTACCCATGGAGCCATCTTGCCAGCCTCCATTCTCATCTTTTCAGAACCAAACAGCACCACCCATGAAGCTATGCTTATAGCATCATTGGATTTCTACAGCCTGCATCTCCAATGTCTTATTCCTCACACAAGACAGTTCTAATGGTCTGGGAATCATGGGGTCAAGTTTAAATACAGTGATGATCCTGATTTTCTGTATTGCTTGTTTTCCACTTGTGTGATCAAAGGAAGTCACAGTCTATGGGAGGAAAGGTTGTTTTGATATGTAGATTTTTCAGTTTCAGTCCACCAGGATGCAGATGAGTATGTCCTGTCCGAGCTCTGTAGAACAGTTCTTGTCTTTGTGTATCAGGGAGCAGAGAACCGGGATGGCAGGCACTCTGCCAACTTTGTTAATCCTCTTCCTGTCAGAGTGAACAGCCCATGTGATGGTGTCAACACACGTTCAAGGTGGGTCTTTCCCCTCCATGTGACCTTCTCTGAGGCCCTCACAAACATTCCCAGATATTTGCTTTGGTCACCTTGTCAGCGGAAGACTCTAGATCCAATCAAGTTTACACCGGGTTCCAGATCGGTCTTAACAGATCTGAAAATGAGACCAATAGAAGCAGATGTGGTGGGAGATGAGTGAATGTGCTTACAGTAGCTTTCTCATCTGGCGTGGAGATGGGGAGGGACAAAATCTACTGAGCGGTGTGTGCCTTAGCATCATTGCTGCATGTCATTGTTGTATTAGTGTCTGACACCTGATTCTGAGAGCTGCCAAGATGATTAGAATCATGTCAGTGCCTGTCAAGACTGGACTGCATGAACATAAGATGAAGAGGTAGGGGTGTAGGAATTTTTTTTAATGTTATATGATGTGCTCTTGGAATGAGAAAGGTAACAGAATGAGTAGGCACTGAGAAGGCTGAACTTGCATAAAATCATAAAAGAATCCTCAAACAACTTCAGGGAGTGACCTAGAGATCACTAGGTCAATAAGCTTGCAGAGTATTCCCAGCTGGGTACAAGAGTATCAGCATTTATCTCCACCCACAAAGTCCTCTTGAATCAGCATTACCTGATCCATCATTCTGGAAGCTGGTGTATATTTCAGCATCACTCTCAGTGTTGTGTGAATAAGTCCATCCCTCCTTGAGAAACTGGGTGAGAAATTACCCAGCAGCACAAAATTGCTTCCTTTCTATGGTAATTGTTAAGACTGAAGGAGTTAATACACAGTTAACAGTCAGAACTGCATTTGGCAATAGTCAGCACTGTACAATCAATGGCAGCTGTTTTCTCATTATTAATGATTGAATGAAGAACATTCATGAGGCTCTGACAGGTTTGTTTTGACATGTTTATGATAGTGGTTTAATCAAACCTTGCTTATAACAGCATCCAAAGAGGATAATGTTTAATGAATTGAAATGTTTCTTTTATTTTATTTGGAAAAAAGAAATACACAGAAGAATAAAAGGAACAAACAAACACTACCCAGAAATATTACCCTAATCTGTTGGAACCTTTCTTTATTCATGTCTTTATCTTGGATCTCTTTGAATCTCATGTTTCAGGTTTGGATCATAGCCTTGATCTCAGTTGCTCTGAGATGCCTTATGCACAATTCACCATCACACCCTTTATATTTTGGGATTTCACTGTTGTACTCTGAGAGGCATGACATTGTTGAGCTAAATATTCATTCACACTGGTTTGCTTTCAGTTTTGACTTGTCTTTACTGGGATGATGGCTCTGAACTTGATGAGGCTCCAGCTGCTGTACCGGAGCATAATTGGAGGGCTGAGATGGAGGAGGGACTCAGTGCATGTTGGGAGTGCATGAATAATTTGCACCCATCAGATTTTACAGTTCTTGAATCCAAAGCAGAAGCATAGGCCAGATGGTCTAAGTTCAGGCCCCTGTTTTTGTATTTTGGACCAGAGTCTAAATAGAGCTTGCTTAGCTCTGAGTGACAGAGATGAATCTGCTAAGTTGGCTAGTACTTCATTCAAATAATCTCTGTAGAGATACCACCTTTATTTCATGTAGTTCTGTATCAGTGTATCAATTATAGAGTTATAGTCAGCATCTCTCTGTAGATACATTCTCTCTCTCTCTCTCTCTCTCTCTCTCTCTCTCTCTCTCTCTCTCTCTCTCTCTCTCTCTCTCTCTGTTAGTGCACCTGTCTGACCAGGAGCATGTGTGGAAATTTAGTATCTTCTTTAGTCTATCTCCACATTACTTTTTGAGACAGAGTCTCTCACTGGACTTGCCACTCATTGACTGAGAAAGGCTACTGGCTAACAAGCTCCAGGTATTCTGTTGTCTCTGCCTTCTCAGTGCTGGGGTGGCAAGCACAAACCATCCAACCTGTTTTTATGTGGACTCTGCAAATTGAAATCGCATCCTTGAGCTTGTGTGGCTCCCAGTCTACTTACAAGCCATCTACAGCTCTTTGTGTGTGTGCCCGTGTGTGTGCCCGTGTGTGTGTGTGTGTGTGTGTGTGTGTGTGTGTGTGTGTGTGTGTGTGTGTGTATGGCATAGGGCAGTGGGTAGCAGTGATAAAAGGTATACTTGTTGCACTATTCAAGGCCCTTTTCATTTTTAAATTCTTTTAGTTCTTTGATGAAGAAAAATTATTTTATATATGGATTTAAGAATCAAGCCTGGACTCTCTGCAACATAGAAATGACTCCACTGTGGCGACTAAATAAATATCTTTGGGGGACAGAGTAATGTAATGTAGCTCTGTGGATGATTTGGAAGCAGCCAGAATTGGGAACTCTAGTTTATACATATGTGTTCTTTACATTCTGTTTCTTTGAGAAATAATGATGGTTACTATTTCATGGTAGGCACACACCTTCTCTGTGACATTCATTATTATAAGCCTCCTAATAACTCTACGAGTTATGCCTGATCATTCCCATTATATAGTAAGCTTACTAAGGTCGAGTAATTTGCCTAAGGGTCTTCCCTCTGGCTCCATAGACCATGCTCATGCTACAAATTTGGGGAGCTGAGGGTGCTGAGAATCCACAAGAGTGATATGGTGGCCTTCGGGGTTATCCATACCTTTGCTGATGTTCAAACTGCTAATCATCACAGCTGATAAGAGAGCTGTTCAATGTGTGTATCTTCTTACTCTTCCCATGACAAATGTAGCATCGTAAAAATGCACGAAGGACGGAGAAAAAAATAGCCTTTACTCTATTAATTTTTACTATCACATTTTAAGTCTGAAGCTGGGGAAATAATTTCTTATTACCAGGCACATTAAATAGCCCAGCAAGCAGATCAATAACAGAGTGCTGAGATACCACATAGTCCCCTCTTATCTCTGTCTTTGAGACATACATCAAATTTACCACTGCCCCAGCCGCCATTCTTTCTCTTGGCTTCAACTGAATTATTTTCCTGTTAGTCTTCTGCCTTGGGACCACCTACACTTCAGGAGAGTTTCCATTTGACAGTGCCACCACCATGCTCCTGCTGTAGGAGCCTAGAATTACATCAGAATGTCAACAATTGCAACTGTTTTATCAAAAAAAGTATCATGCAGATCTTAAAATTTTTGTTATTTTTCAACTATCCAAGTTATGACAATAGTTTGCATTTTCAATATATGGTCTCCAGACAAGCATATGTGAATAATTTAAGCAATTTCTAGATACTGAACTGCCAGAATATTTTTATAGCCTATGACTTTTTATGCTTATTACCCCAGTTATTTTTAGATTATTCTTTATTCAATTTAATAATGTTATAGTGGGTAAAAATGGAGCCCCAAAATGACCTCCCTCATTTTTTCTTCAGATATTAGGCGGACCTATTTTTTAAGCTAATCATCATTTACCTAAATAATGGTGGATCTGTGATAAAGCATCAGGAATGTTTTTAAGGCTTTAACTTTTTCAGAAGTAAGTGCCAAGCTAGTTATGAACTAAGAAAACTATTCTCTCTGAGACTGGTGCTTCTGAGCTGTTTGTAGGCCAGATTTATGTGAATGTTCAGTGTCTTCTATCAGAATTTGTAGGCAGAGTGATTTATTCAAGGTTCTGGTCATTTGTTTAAGACTCTTCTACTCAATAGATTGCATTGAAGCTGATTCAACACAGCTGTTTTAAATAAAACAGATGTGACCTGAAAACCAAACGAAAAATGGAACCCAATCAACTACAAATCGTTTTTTTTTGTTTTGTTTTGTTTTTTTGCATAATTTGTGGGCTCAGAGGCATATAAGTTGTTTAGAGAAATCACTGGCTGGAGCTTGCAGTGAAATATCCACTACATAAAGGAAGGGTGAAGGAATACACAATTGTCAATGGTGAAAGATGGTTGGAGTCATTATGAACATAGTAAAGAAGTTAATTCTTTGAAAACACTTGCTTACATTTTTTTTTCTTCTAAAGGAAGACTGCAGGTATTAGGTGAGAGAAAAAATACCTTCTGAGGGTTTGCTATTTTTTCCTGTCTGCCTTTGTATGGTGCCACACTAGTACCTCATATGTACCATGCTTTTCTCACTTACTGAAGACAATTATTTTTAGCATCTCTACATATACTAATGCACTGATTATTTTTTCAAAGTGAGAACTTATTTTTTATTTAAAATTTTTTAAAAATTCATTTTACATACCAACCAGAGATTCCCCTCTCATCCCTCCTCCTGCTTTCCACTCCCTCGCCTTCCCTTCCAATCCATACCACATCCCCTCCTCCAAAAGGTTAAGTTCTCCCATGGGGGGACAGCCAAGCCTGGTATAGTCAGTTAAGGTAGGACCAAGCCCCTCCTCCCTGCATCAAGGGTAAGCAAAGTGTCCCACCATAGGTAATAGGCTCCTGAAAGCCAGCTCATGCACAAGGAATAGATCCTAATCACACTGCCAGGGGCCCTTCAAACAGACCCAGCTACACAACTGCCTTCTATATGCAGAGGATCTAGTCCGGTCCCATGCAGGTTCTACAGCTGTCCGTCTAAAGTTCATAAGTTCCCATGAGCTTGGTTCAGTTTTCTCTGTAGATTTCCCCATCATGATCTTGATCATCCTTGCTCATATAATTCCTCTTCCCTCTCTTTGACTGGGCTCCCAGGGGCTTGGCCTGGTGCTTGGTTGTGGATCTCTGCATCTGCTTCCATCAGTTACTGGATGAAGGCTCTATCATGACAGTTAGCGTAGTCACTAATCTGATTACCAGAGTAGGCCAGTTCAGGCACCCTGTCCACTATTGCTAGTAGTCTAATCTGGGGCCATCCTTGTGGATTCCTGGGAATTTCCCTAGTACCAGGTTTCTCCCTAACCCCACAATGGCCCCCTCTATCAAGATATCTCTTTCATTGTTCTCCCATTCTATACCTCCCCCAGCTCAACTATCTCATTCCCTCATGTTCCTATCTCCCAACCCCTCCCCTCTATTCCCCCCCCCCCCCCCAGTTTACTCATGGAGATCTCCTCTGTTTCCCCTTCCCAAGGTGATCCAATCATCCCTCTTAGGGTCCTCCTTGTTTCCTAGCTTCTCTGGAGCTGTGGGTTGCAGTCTGATTATCTTTTGCTTTATATCTAGCATCCACTTAGGACTGAGTACATACCATGTTTGTCTTTCTGAGTCTGGGTTACCTCACTGTAGCTAGAGTTTTCCTGCCTGGCCCAGAGTCAGGACAAATCTCTGTCACCCGCCAGTCCCACAGCCGCTCAGACCCAACCAAGTAAACATAGAGACTTATATTGTTTACAAACTGTATGGCCATGGCAGGCTTCTTGCTAACTGTTCTTATATCTTAAATTAATCCATTTTTATAAATCTATACCTTGCCACGTGGGTCGTGGCTTACCAGCATCTTCACATTCTGCTTGTCATGGTGGCAGCTGGCAGTGTCTCCCTCTGCTTTCCTGTTCTCTCAATTCTCCTCTCTGTTAGTCCCGCCTATACTTCTTGCCTGGCCACTGGCCAATCAGTGTTTTATTTATTGACCAATCAGAGCAATTTGACATACAGATCATCCCACAGCACCTCACACAGGATAATATTTTCTAGTTCCATTCATTTGCCTGCAAATTTCATGATGTTATTGTTTTTTACTGCTGAGTAATACCCCATTGTGTATATGCACCAAATTTTTTTATCCGTTCTTCGTTTGAGGGGCATCTAGGTTGTTTCCACATTCTGGCTCTTACAATTATTGCTGCTATGAACATGGCTGAGTAAGCATTCTTATGGTATAACTGAGTATCCCTTGGGTATATGCCTAAGAGTGGTGTCCTTGGGTTTTGAGGTAGATTGATTTCTACTTTTCTGAGAGGTCACCACACTGATTTCCAAAATGGCTGTACAAGTTTGCACTCCCACCAACAGTGGAGGAGTGTTCCCCTTGCTCCATGTCCTCTCCAACATGAGCTGTCATCTCACTGAGGATTTTGAACTGTAGCTGCCATCTCTCTACTGGGGCTGCAATGCCCTTCCTTTGCTTCTCTGCTATATTTGGAAACATTTTGTTGTCTTTGTTTGCATGTATCTGCATGTGTGTGGCATTTGTGCACAAATACATATATAATTCACGTTCACATGCAGTGTGTGTGTGTGTGTGTGTGTGCGCGTGCGTGCGCACGCGCGCACGCACACATGTTTGTGGAGACCAAAAATTGATGGTGGATGTCTTCCTTGCTCACTCTGCATTTTTTTCACTTATTGAGGCAAGATCTCTCACTGAATCCAGAATTCACCAATCCTGGGTAGACTGACTAGACAGTTTGCACTGGGCATGGGGTTTCCCATCTCTGCCTTCAGAGTGCTAGGTGACTGCACCTGCCTGCTCTGCTCTTGTGTGGGTTCTGGAGGTTTGTTTTCTACTTTTTTTATTTTTTAAAAAACTTTTTTTTTCATTTTACATACCAATCCCTGTTCCCCAATCCCTTCCTTTCTCCCACCCCCTACCTCCCCCCATCCCAACCCCCATCCACTCCTCAGAGGGGTAAGGCCTTCCTTGGGGAGTCAACAAAGTCTGGCACACTAAGTTGAGGCAGGACCAAGCCCCTCCCCACTGTGTCAGGCTGACAAGGTATCCCACCCTGGGAATGTGTTCCAAAAAGCCAGTTCATGCACTGGGGATAAGTCCTGGTCCCACTGCCAGGGGCTCCCCAAACAGATCTAGTCACATAATTGTCACCCACATTCAGAGGGCCTAGTTCAGTTCCATGCATGTTCCCCAGCTGACAGGCCAGAGTTCATTTTCCCCCATGATCTTGGCCTCACTTGCTCCTGTGATCCCCCTCCCCTCTCTTCAACTGAAGTCTAGGAGCTCAGTTCAGTGCTTGGTTGTGGATCTCTGCATCTGCTTCCATCAGTTACAGGATGTAGGTTCTATGATGACAATTAGGGTAATTAGTAATCTGATTATAGGAGAAGGTAAGTTCAGGCACCCTCTCCATTATTGCTAGGAGTCTTAGCTGCTGTCATCCTTGTGGATTCCTGGGGATTTCCCGAGCACCAGGTTTCTCCCTAACCCCTTAATTGTTCCCTCTACCAAGATATCTCTTTCATTGCTCCCCCTCTCCATTCCTCCCTCCACTCGGCCATCTCAGTCCCTCCTGTTCCTATCTCCTATCCCTTCCCTTCTATCTTCCCCCCTCCCAATTTACCCAGGAGATCTTAACTATTTTCCCTTCCTGGAAGCCTCCATGTGTATCCCTCTTAGAGTCCTCCTTTTACCTAGCTTCTCTGGGGCTGTGGATTATAGCCTGGTTATCCTTTGCTTTGAATTTAATATCCATTTAAGAGTGAGTACATACCATGTTTGTCTTTCTGGGCCTGGGTTATCTCACTCAGGATGATTTTTTTCTAATTCCATCTATTTGTTTGCAAATTTCATAATGTCATTGTTTTTTACAGCTGAGTAATACACCATTATGTAAATGTACCACATTTCCCTTACCAATCATCTAGGCTGTTTCCAGGTTCTGGCTATTACGAATAATGCTGCTATGAACATGGTTGAACGTGTGTCCTTGTGGTAAGATTGGCATACCTTGGGTATATGCCCAAGAGTGGTATAGCTGGGTCTTCAGGTAGGTTGATTCCCAATTTTCTGATAAACCACCATACTAATTTCTAGAGTGGCTGTACCAGTTTGCACTCCCACCAACAATGGAGGAGTGTTCGCCTTTCTCCACATCCTCTCCAACATAAGGTGTCCTCAGTGTTTTTGATCATAGCCATTCTGACAGGTGTAAGATGGTATCTCAGAGTCATTTTGATTTGCATTTCCCTAATGGCTAAGGATGTTGAGCACTTCCTTAAATGTCTCTTGGCCATTTGAGATTCTTCTGTTGAGAATTCTCTGTAGCCCATTTTTAAATTAGATTATTTGATACTTTGATGTCTAGTTTCTTGAGTTGTTTATATATTTTAGAAATCAGCCCTCTGTCAGATGTGGGGTTGGTGATGATCTTTTCCCATTCTGTAGGCTGTCGTTTTGTCTTATTGACTGTGTCCTCTGCCTTACAGAAGCTTCCCAGTTTCAGGAGGTCCCATTTATTAATTGTTGCTCTCAGTGTCTGTGCTACTGGTGTTATATTTAGGAAGTAGTCTCCTGTGTCAATGGGTTTGAGGCTACTTCCCACTTTCTCTTCTAGGAGGTTCAGTGTAACTGGATTTATTGAGGTCTTCAATCCATTTGGACTTGAGTTTTGTGCATGGGGATAGATATGGATCTATATGCATTTTTCGACAATGTTGTACAACAAGCACTGAGGCAGCTCCCCACTACACATTTCATTCTTGATACATCTGTCATTGTAATGTCACTAACAAACTTTACCTGTCACTGGCACTAATTTTAACAGAAGGGTTTCATACATATCACTGCCTTTTGTGATTTACTAATAATTAAATAGTTATCAACTATGCTCATCACTCTCTTATATAAATCATTAATAACTGAGCTCAAATATCTTTCTAGTATTTGTGTGCTGGGAATATTTTATTTGGATATAAAACACAAAAAGCCTAGATTTTTGTGAGTTGAATGAAAAACCATGGCAAGAGCATGGGTTGGGAGGAGAGTGCTGGACTTAATTGTCAGGTGTGCTAGCTTGGTCTTAAACTTCTCGGCCCCTTTCAATTCTAAAATGAAATACTTGCATTAACTAAAACTGATTTAAAAAAATCGTAGTTGTGTAGAGGAACCATTTCTCAGTCAAGGAGAAATGATGCATTTAACAGACTTAAGAAAAGCTGTGCTGTCTAAAGTCAGGTGAGAAGCATCTCCCAATCAAGTGTACTTTGTTTTCATCATTGGGTATACCTCCTGACATACATTTATAGAATATTATAGAATCTACCAAAGCAGCATTAAAATAAAAAATAAAAAATAGTTACATCAGGTTCCATCCAAAACCAATTTTTCCATAATCTTTTCAAGTGAAAATGAGCTTTCACAGAGTAGTCCTCCCACCCTGTGACAGAGCTAGGGCTGAGGGAGCTCCCACCCTGTGACAGAGCTAGGGCTGAGGGAGCTCCCACCCCCCCCACCCCCGTGACAGAGCTAGGGCTTTACCTGGAACAAGACTGAACGTAGACACCTCTGCTGCCCCAGAATACTTGCTTTCTCCCCTGCTTCGACCCTTGCTCTGCTGCCTCCCGGAGCTAGGGAGCAGAAACAGCTAGCCTTCTCTTCTCCGCCATTTGTTTTGAATTCACATAATTGAATTTTTAGCTGAACTTACAGTTTTCATATATGACTTGAGTTCAACGGTTCCTTTTCAAACAACTACAAATATAAAACCACAATTTATGAAGAGGTAAGGACATTTCTATTAAAATAACAACAACAAAGAAGACAATTGGAAAAGACCAGCCTGAGCTTTTTTATGACCCAAAGATATTTGGGGATATAGATTATTAGGAATGAATAAAATAAAACCATTGCTTAATATTCTTAGGCCCTTTCAGACTAGGAGATTTTATAGAATCTTAAAAAATATTTTAAAAAGAAATGTCAAAAGGACATCTTAAATCATATATACATGAACTTTCATTTAAATGGGATAAATATAATAATCTTTAGGAGAAACTGCTTGTTCTATTGTTAATTATTATTAGTTAGTGTTAATATTATGTATTAAAGAATCAATGTACCTTCCCTGAACTCGGGAACTCACTTGAGGAGGCAAACATAACATTGAAGGCCTATCAGTATGACGTATGATGACATGTGTCACTGTCACTGGCTGGACGGGTCTATCTGCTCATGTGGGATAGGAAGCAGACACAGGCTGGTTCTGACAGGAATGTAAGCTGCTCAGATGCACAGCTGCAATGGAAAGATGTGCAGTGAAAACCAGGCATGCTGCTGTATGACTATCTCTCAGCATTAGGGAGATGCGGGCAGGACAATCAGGAGTTCAAGGCCATCCTCAATTACATAGCAAGTTCAAAGAATATTTTGGATATATGAGGCCAAACAACTCAAATAGACAGCTGGAGTAGCTAGTACTGAAGAGGCACATACTATTTTAGGTGACAGGATTTAAATATTTATGCTTTATCTGAAAGGGGGAAGATATGAGACACATGCACTGTTCTGCACAAAGCTGAAATGTGCCTGAATTCACAACACAGCTTCCCCTGGATCTTACTTTGCTAATGCAGTACACTGAAGGCATAACAGGACTTCAGAACAGTCCATTACCATCTTGCTGGTCATTGTCCTTACCAGTTTCTCATGGATCCCTGACTTTCTGCAAGAAGTACAGCTACCTGAATATTGTCATGGAGTGCTGTGGCGGTTTTTGTCCTGATGGTCCTGTTGTGGAAGGAGGTACAGCCCTGGTGGGGGAAGAGATAGCACTGAGAGCTTAAAGGTTTGTGCCATTTTGTGTTTGCTGTCCCTGCTTGATGTTTATGGGTTGAGGCATAAACTAGGACTCAGCTGCTGCCCCGGCCGCTATGTCTGCAGCCTGCTGCCATGATGATCCTATCATTATGGACTCTAATCCTTAGTGGCAAAGAAACCCTTCCTTGTGTAAGTTGCCTGGGTCATGATTTTTTATCAAAGAAATAGAAAAGTAACTGTGTGTAGGCATCTAGAAACTTGACTGTTTCTTTTGTTTCCTGCAACATTTGCTGCTTCAGTTTGACATACAAGGTCCTCAGGTCAGTGTAGTAGGAGCAGTGCACTGTAGTGGTGACTTAGAGCTCT
This sequence comes from Peromyscus melanophrys, assembly GCA_902168415.1. NCBI lineage: Eukaryota > Metazoa > Chordata > Mammalia > Rodentia > Cricetidae > Peromyscus > Peromyscus melanophrys. Next base: position 20,827 of record CABHPR010156349.1, read on the forward strand.
GTGAATACATTGTGAAGAACTGAAGATTCTACCTTTACTCTCTTGGGCTCCATGCAGTACTAAAATTATCTATTGTGCCCTGAAATACTGTTTTTTCCTCATTTATGATGAAGTCTCTACTGTGCGGCTCACAGCCATGAGGCTAGTGTCTACTGCACAGGTGGAGTGGAGGACAGCCATGAGGCTAGTGTCTACTGCACAGTGTGGAGTAGAGGACAGACATGAGGCTAGAGTCTACTGCACAGTATGGAGTGGAAGACAGCCATGAGGCTAGTGTCCACCGCTCACCCCAGAACTTGTGTTCTTTGCCATGCCCACCCTTGACTTTGAATACTGCCTAAGACAGGGTTGCCTTCTATTATGTGTAAGCAAGAACTATGTCACAGATTTAAAAACTGCATTGATGCAGTACCATCTGGAGCCACATCAATGTATTTGAATGAACAAGAGTTGAATAACAACTATTTTACAATGTTGACAAATATTTAAGAATCAGTCAATACACATTTATCATGATATATAGCAGTCATGTTGTCAAGCTTTGACACTAGTTTGAAAAAGTAACCAAAATGCTACATGAGATATATTTAAGTGCCAGAAACTAGTCACAGTAAATGATATTGTTAATGTTGGTAACTTGAGGTTCTTAAATTATAATGTTTTAAAGCTGGGAAAAGAATTTGGATGAGCTTTTTTGGTTAAGATGTGATGTGTTGGTACAGTGGCAGAGATTTGGAAAGGTCAAATTTCAAATAGAAATTCTCTTATGCCAACCCACAGAGAAAGGAAATCCCTTCCAAAGAGGTACTGTATGCCAAAGAAAACAAATCTGATACATGGAAAGAAAATATTTTCAAACTTCATTTGGACTTGTGTATTGGCAATTGAAAGAAAATACAGTAAAATGACATTTTAAAATTATAAATTCTCTTTATTTCATGCAAGTATACAATGAAATATGATCATATCTATCCACCATCTCCTTCATCCAGTTCCCATGTATCTCTTCCAATGTGTCCCTTCCAACTTCATCTCCCTTGCCCATGTTTTTAATAGCCCACTAGGTCCATTTTGTATTGCCTATATGTGTGTTGGTGTGAGGCTTTTACCAGTGATCTCAAAACCTACCAGTGGGAACACCATCAAAAGAATGACTAGCCCATCCTTAGCAGGTGTCAGTGCCGATAGCTCCTCCTTATTAATGTGTGAGATCAGGAGCAAACCCTCTTGTCTCGCTGGAATTTTGCCTGGCTTGATCTTGTACAGGTCTTGTGCTTGTGTGGGTAACCACAGTTGATATGAATAGTTCATTAGTGTAATAGCTGTTTTACATCCAGGAAACAGCATTTCCCAGCACTCCTCCACACCTGCTGTCTCAAGGACACCATCCAACATGGGACTTGCACAGTAATATTTTTAAAAATTCAGAAATGGCTGGGCGGTGGTGGCGCACGCCTTTAATCCCAGCACTCGGGAGGCAGAGCCAGGCGGATCTCTGTGAGTTACACGGAGAAACCCTGTCTCCAAAAAACCAAAAAAAAAAAAAAAATCAGAAATGAACCAGAAGAAAAGATTCAGGAAAGAACACCTACCCTGAGTTGAATAGGGAAGTACTGTATAAAGGAGAATAGAATTTAATGCATTGGGGTAAACTATAAGTCAGGAGAACATAGATGCCATCATGACAAAGTATATGGTCATTATAAGTATGTGCATAGCTGTGTTGATGTTTTACACGGATAATGCATTAAGCATAGTTCATTCCATCAGATAGATCCAATCATTAATATTGGCTTTTCTGTTGTGTTGATGTCACCTGTGATTTTCTTTTTTCTCAATCCACTTAGTTATCATCGATTCTTTTTCCTACTATCTCTGTGACCTTAGCCCTTCGCTTTGCTCTCAGTGCTGATGCTTTGGCTCTGGTCCTCATTATGCTTATCAAAGCTGTCACAGATGGGCTTTGAGTTCTGACTTTTTTGATATGCCACTGAACCATTCCACTGCATACAGCTGGCTGCAGAGGGCCATTACTAAAACACAAACACTATTTTTAAATTAGTGTATGAAACAATGGGGTTTGTTATATTTTCATACATTTATTTCACAGTATTTTTGTTCATATTCACATACCTGTTACAAAGAGTCCTTGCTGCTGTCATATATATATATATATGTGTGTGTGTGTGTGTGTGTGTGTGTTTACTCAGTTGTCCATGGATGTGTACACCAGTTGCATTAGCTATTGCAAACGCGCAGATGGATGAGTATCTCTGTGGCATGCTGAATTACTCCAGGTATATATACAGGATTGGCATAGCTAGGTCCTGAGGTGGTTCTATTTTTAGCTTCCTGGGTAACCTCTACACTAGTTTTCATAATGACTGCATCAATCTATATTCTTACCAGAAGTACATAAGGTTTCCTCTTCCCCCCATCCTTGCCAAAATTTGTTGTTTGTTTTCTTAATGATAGTCATTCTGACTGGGGTGAGATGGAACTTTAGTACAGTATTGATGTTCATTTCTCTGATAACTAATGATATTGAATCTATTTTCCTATAATTATGAGTCATGCATATTTTTATTATTGAAACTGTTGACTCATTTTGTTTGCCCATTTATAATATGGATTATCTGATTTTCAACATTTTCTCAATTATCTATATGTTCCATTTGATGTAGCTGGCAAAGGCCTTCTCTCCTGTGCACCAGTCTTAGAATTTGTTCTGTATTAGGCCATTATTTCACTGCTAAGTGTTGTGACAAGATGATGCATCAGGGCTTATTGCTTATTTTCTTGCCACCCTTCACTCAGCTTCCCAGAGCTTCTTTAGAAGATGCCACATCTCACTTGTTACATGCTGTTTCATCAAGCTGCTTTCCTTTTCTATTTCCTTGGCTGCTTAAACTCCATACAGACACAAACTGGTCATCATCCTTTTGAGTGACTTTTCTCTGTTGTTACTCTCTTTTGTAGTGATTAGTCCATCTAATCAATGGTTCTTATCACATATCTGCTTGTCTGTTTCTCACTCATGCTAGACTTGAAAAAACAGGCTTTCCTGACCTATGTATTGCCAGTGTCTAACATAACATCTGACATACTGTTCAATATGTCAGCAATATTTGTCGACTGGACACATTTCTAATATATTGTACATATGTTAACTATTTAAAATATGGGGGGAATCTTGTGAAGTAAATCTTCCATATTATATATTTTTCATAGGCCAAGCATTTATTTTTATTATGTAAAGCTCTATATTTATTTCTCTTTCTGACTCTGTTTGTGCCTTCAACATGTTCACAACAATTTTCTGCTCCTCAATAAGGAAGCCTTCTTGATCCTGTCACAGACACATTTGGCACACATGGAACCACACAGGCCCTGCTGACATGATTCTTTATCTTAGACAATCTCATAAGGACTTTAGGTCTCCCAGCACAGTCTCCAGAGTCTGCCTAGGCACACACCACATGCAGATTTAGGTGCTCTCCCAACCTTCTTGGTATAAAGGTAAACAGTCCTGTTGTGAGGGATTAGAGACAGCCTGGTTTTGTGAGAGGCTGTATGATGGTATGTCAAATACTGGACCATTTTGAGTGCCACTAAGCACCATCCCTGGAAGAGCAACCATCCATATTATATTCAATGTCTAATGAAAGATTTAAGAGGAACAAAAATTACTCATAGATAGTACTAGCAAAGCTTTGCTGTAGATGAGACAGATGTAGATGAAATTTACCATTTCAGTTTCATGCATGAGAAAAGAGAAGTCAATGAATTTAAGGAAACTTGTCTAAATCCACAGAAGTAGGTGAGAGAAGGCTATGGTTTTGAGGTGCCCGGAATATTTTATAATGTTCTATTTTCCACTTATTGTCACTTCTCTGCTGTAATGTCACCTCAACATAGTACATTTCATCATCTTTGAGGGCCATATGATTTAGAACCTTCTAGAAATGCCAACTGATCTTTTTCAAAGAATCTTAATAAATCAACGTTATGTGTCATTCTGTGAATGCCAGTATCCCCAGCTGTGATGTTTTGGACCAAATTAGCAGTCTGAATCTAATGCTTTAGGAAGAAATAATTAAATTCTTAGAGTTGGTACTGGAAGAAATCTTTGAATTTCAACTCAAACCTCTAATTCTTGAATGACCTTTATAACCAAGTAACACCACTTTATGTTACATTTAGAATTAGACAAACATAACAAGCACTAGTTACATCATTTTCTTTAACACTATAATTATTTTTAGCTTTAACCTTTAAAAATTTCGGTTATTTGAACATAATTACATAATTAAAAATAGTTATTATTGCATAAATATTACCACCTTCCTGTGAAGAAAAGTCACATCTCCATCCTTGTTTTGTGTGGATACCTCCAGGACGTATCACAAGCTGTCATGATGGATTCTGATTTGGCTTCTGTTATATGGAAACACTGGTGTTTGAAACTCATCATTTCATTACTTTTAGTCTTTGTTTCTCTAAGGATTTATTTTGCTGTTGCTAAAGTATTTATTTTGTTTGTTACTGGTTTATTAGAAGAACAGATTTAGGGCAAGAGAAAGCATATTGAAATTTTGACTGTGCATCTACTGATGCTGTCTTCGGACAATGCAATCAATCCTCCTGTGATTGCATTTATTAATTTGTGACTCACAGTCCTCGTATCTTTCTTTGCTGACTCAAACTTTATAGCATTAGCTTGTTAATAACATGGGCTTGGACTGGTTGACCACAGTGCTGGCAGACATGGACACGGTGATCTGACTGACTCATTGTGTGGATTGGTGAGGAAAGCATCCCTCAAATCCTGAGGTAACTCATACATTTAAGTTGTGCTATTTATTTCTTACTAGATACACGAGGAAAAAGAATAGATACATTTGACAGGTTATCAATAATGCATGCTATTTATAGAGTAACTCAACCTAAAAAAATGTTCACTGTAAGGATTGGGGGGTATAGCTTAATGGTAGAAATACCTAGCATTCAGAAGATCTCGGGTTGATCCCAAGCACTGGAAAACAGCAACACACAACCTATTCTAATTGTCTGTTAAGAACACTGCTATTAATATCCTTTTGCATATCTTTGTCACAGTCCAGAAATGACTGTAAATTGTAAAATGGGAATGGTTATAACTTGCTGTTATAATGTGACTGGATCTTAGGGTAAGTACACATTGTTTTATAGTTGATGGCAAGAAATTCATCTTCCAAAACCTTCTATCAATTTATATTCCTTCTGTTGACACATGAAAATTTCTGATAACTAACTTACTTTAAACTTCTGATATTCTCAGATGTTAGTTTTTACCATTCTTTTGTGAACAAATTGGCATCTCATTCTTGAACCTAACAAAACCTAATTAAACACCCACATCTTAGCTACTTTAAGCTGCCCTAATATATTACCATAGATTGGGTGGCTTAAGCAACCAACGTTTATCCCTACTTGCTCAGGAGGTGAGATGTCCAAGATGGGGTAGGCAACATAGTTATATTACTGGTGAGGATTCTCTTCTGGGTTATTTCCTCACATGTTTTTCTCTGGTAAGTGTTTACAGAGGAAGGGGGAGGGGCGCAGATTTAAGGGTTTCATGACATCATGTAAATGTCATTCTTGTGACCTCTCCTAAACATAGTAACTTCTTAAAGGCGCTCCTTTAGGATGTTCACTGAACATTTTTTCTACCCATGAAATGGCAATTGTGTGTTTCCTTTTGTATTGGTATGATGGTACTTGGGTTAGATATGGAATCTTTAGAGCTTGGCACATCTGGGCTGTGACCTGGCTCCTGTCTTCCCTTTCAAGAGAATGTGAAGTAGTTCTTAGTCTCATGCACATTAAATTTCACAATCTATAGATTAAATATAAAATCAAAACTGTGCTGCATTACTATGCTTAGTGAAACATAATTCATATAAATTACTAGATCTTTAGAGTGTTACTAAGTAGATGTATTTTCAGAAGTTATAAGATACTAAAGTAAAAACCTATTTAAAACTCTTTGCTCATAATGATAAGCAAGCATTTGCAACATTTCATGGTTGTGAATTGCATCACAGAAGGCACTAAGATGAAAGCAAATAAATAAAATCAACAAAAAACATCTGCTTCACCCTTGGGCCATGTAATGAAATTAATCAGGAGCCACTGACATGCCGATGGAGCACAAGACATTAAGTCAGGAGATTTAAGATTGTAGATATCTTGAGAAATTTGCTCCAATGAAAACTTCATCTCCAGACACATGAGTCATGAACATGGATGGCAACAAGGAAAAGTGGTACAGATGGAGGGTGATTGGAAAGTACCACATGGGATTCCTGTGGACCACCTGCCATTTTCTCCACAGTAAAATATAAAAACACTTAGGTTTTATGCTTTCTTTCTGTTGCAAATAAAGTAATAATTTTGATTTTTTTGTACATTTAAAGCACACTATGTAGTATGCATACTTTCTTTTATTCCTGTAAAATGTGTGGGGTTACAACATTTTATCAGTTCTGGTGATTTTTTTTTCTCTTTTTAATAGTAAGTACAATTTTGGAAAGAGAGAAGTGGTTTCATTGGTCTATGATAGACCATCCTGCCTAGAGTAAAATTTTATGTCTTATCTCTAAAACCCCAAAGTGTAACCATTTTTTCCCAGAGACTATGCTTAAAGGAGCCAATTTAAGGGTTATTACTGTTGTTGAGTGCCTTATTGCAAACAACTATTGTGGCTGGGGGATGTTGATAAAGTGCTTGATGCATAAGCATGGAGATCTGAGGTTGATGTCTAGAACCAACATATACAAAATTCAGATATTGTGCACATACTTGTAATCTCATCATTGGTTAAGTGGAGATAGACAGATCTCTGGGCATAGCTAGTCACATTAACCTACTATAAGTTGTAGACCAGTGAGTTCTAGATGTTTTAAAAATACAAGGTGGATGTCACCCAAGGTTGCCTTTTGCCTTTGAATGTACCTCCTCCCCACATACACAGACACATAACAACAAAACAAAATAGGGAATAATTCTTCTTCAATACTCAGTTTCAATTCTACCTATATATTTAACAAATCCAATAGTGTCAGATTAAAATAAACTTATTTCTTAAAATATTTAAGAAAATACCTACATTCAAATCACCTTTTCATTTACACATTTGTGTTGCAATGCTTTTGTGCTGAATTTTAATTAAAACATCTTCAGAATTGGCTGAACTGAATTCAGTGGTTCAGTTAATAATCATTCTATATCTTTGTAATACTTTTCCCTTTTGGCCTCCTACTTTTTACAGACAAAGTCATTTATGCCTAGAGAACAAGGTTGTCATTTCTACAAATCACCAGAGAAGAAATACTTAGAACATTTTTTAATAACCCATAATGTGCTTTGTGTTTTGATTTCTTGATAAAGAAGATTTATTTATTTATTTATTTATCTATTTATTTATTTTGCTGGCATGTGTGTATCTGTAGGAATTAATGTCTGGCGTGTGTGGGGCTGTTCTCTGAAAGTGGAAGAGGATGTTGGATTTCCTGGAGTTGGAGTGACCTGCAGTTGTGAGCTGCCCATCCTAGGTGCTAGGAAGTGAAGTCAGGTCCTCTTGAAGAGCACAAGGTGCAGTTAACCACCTAGCTATCTCTCTAGATGCAATTTTATTTCCTTTAAAAGTAAATGAATTCCGATAAGACAAACAAACCAGAGAATATGTGAGTCCATTTCCCCAGTCAGCCTAATGACATATGCTTCTCATGCTTTGTAATTCTATTTTTTAGATCAGATTCTTACATTTTATAAACCACTGAGTCGAATCTTTGCACACTGTTAATTATTTCATGTGAAGAAATTTGCTTAATGCTTGCATTTTTCACTACTGTGCTAAAGGCATTTGATTGCAATTTAGTATCTTCAACTGTCAAAAAAGCCAAAATGACACATCAGAAGGAAGATTGAACAAGTTTGCTCTCATTACCTCTGCAGGGAGCTCATTTTTTTATTTATATGAAGTTTCTAATGGTGGCAGAATTTTATGATAAGGAAAATAAATTGTACCCTAAGGTGATATTCCCATCTTGATGGACTATAAAACAAGTTAAAAATTGGGCATTATGAACTATAATTCTTTGTGGTTTGAAGCATGGTTAGTATAATCTTTTGAAGAATAAAAATAAAGATCAACTTACTTTCTGCTACAAATGACAATATATTCAGCATGATGACAGCATCCAAATCAAGGACAGTTGTATTAATATTCCCTTTTTTTCTTTTCTTTTTTTCCTTTAAATTATTGTTGGGAATTTCCTGAGTGTTGCATTTACATCATTTCCACTCCTCCCTCCCCATTTCCAATTCCTCCCATATCTCCCCCTCCTCAAACTCATACATAACTATTATTGTTACATATTTGTATATTCATATTCACACAAGCATACCAAAAGAACTCAGAAGACCCTAATGTAAGATACTATAGAAAATGTTTGGGGAAAACGAGCATGGTCTCTTCATAGCAGGACTTAACAAGAAGAGAAATGCTGCCTAGATGAACTCCATCAACAGTGTAGCACTACGAAAGCACACACTTAGTGGTCCTGCTATGGAAAAATCATACTGGAAGAGTTTTGTCATCAAGACTGTCAGCTATGAGAATAGAAGACCCTTATCACATTTATTTCTCCAAGTTCCAGATGTCCTCATCTCCAGTAGCTAAGCTAGAGATCACGACAAAAACCAGTCAGAGCCAAGAAACCTGGCAGTGACTGAGACACTGATGCTCAGTTGGTTTAGACGGAGTATGGGGAGACTGCAGTACAAAGGATAACCGAGAGATGCTGTATTTGCAGAACTCAGCCTGACCTCTGGGGAGAACATCTATGTGTGAGTATGGAACACAGCCAGGCCATGGAGAGTCAGTTAATGCCCATCTCCTCACCTACCAGTGCAACTTGCTTTGGTTTGAATGCTACATTCTCAGAACCTCAAAGGCATTTGGTATTGAGGATATTTCTCACGGTCATACTCACATTGTGTGACAGGCATCCAGTTTGGGGATCCTCAGATTCAGCTTGTGAGAATGAATAAGGATGGTCTCTGATTCCCCTACATTATTATACCTGGGTACAGAAGCACTAGTACAAACTCAACTCAGTGTGCTCATAGTAATGTGCATGCATGGAAAATCAGGGTGAAGCTCCCCTTCCAAAGAGCCCTTTTCTAGCCTAACCTACTTAGACTTCCAGACAGAAAGCGGCTTAGTCTCCTCCCACTCCGCCTTCACTCTAAGTAACTAAATACAATGAGAAGAACCTGGAGACTCCTGACTTTATCTCCTCAGAAAAGAACAAAACTAACCAGCCTTAGGATTTGCCTTATTTTGTATTGTTTTATTTTGCAGACCCTCAAAATGATTTTTTTTACCTTCATCTGCATTCTGCTTTTGTAACTTCATATGTATTTCCAGTCTTGCTTCTTCTCTCTTTCCTTTTCCAACCTCATTTTATCACTTAGCTATTAACGTTTTTATTAGTTATAATTTTAATTCTATTACTTTAATTTTTTAAGTAAGCATAAAATGTAATGGGTTTTGCTATGACATTTTCATATCAATAGCATTGATCTTTGCTCATATTCACCTTCTGTTATCTTCTCTCATCTCTCTTCCTCACTCTCAGTTGTCTATCTCCTCCCCATAGTCTCTTCTCTTCTTGTATGTCTTTCTTACTTTTAAATATAAATTCGTTGTATGAGAGAATAGAAACTTTGATAATTTTTAAACTCCTGCTAATTCTATAAGCAAACTCACTCCTTTGCACTAAACTTTACTGTGAGTAAATCTGATAGTTTTCAACTATGTTTAAATACCTAGTCTTGGCTGGGCGATGGTGGCGCACGCCTTTAACCCCAGCACTCCGGAGGCAGAGCCAGGAGGATCTCTGTGAGTTCGAGTCCAGACTGATCTACAGAGTAAAATCCAGGACAGGTACCACCAAAACTACACAGGGAAACCCTGTCTCGAAAACCCCCCCCCAAAAAAAATCTAGTTTTATTTTGAATTGTTTTTATTACTGCTGTAGGCTTTCTCTCTTTTGGGTATTAAACATGATTGCAAAAATAAAAGAAGGTTGCCCACTAAAAGAACCCCATTAAAAACTGGAAGAGGTATTGATCCCAATCTGCACAGATTGCAGCATAGGAAATGTAAAAAACTATAAGGTTCCTCCAAATTTTCATAATTTCTCAGGAGCTGAAATATTGAAACAGTTGATATTTTGGACTGACAATTAAAAAGTCTAGTTTTAATAATGGTCATTGACCTACAAGGAACCAGGAGTAAACAGATTAGTGAAGTAAGGATATTAAAACTTAGAAGATAAATTCAATAGCTTAAATAAGAAATCGATCAAGGAATGCATAATTATAAAAATGCATAAATATTTTAGAAATCTTGGAAAATACATCAATAAATCAAAGAAACTCAATGTTAAACATGACTAATTGGCTACAGGAAATAGAAGAATATCAGATATCAAAAACAAGGCCTAAGACTTATTTGACTCACATGCCAGCAATCAGAATATATGCAGTCATGATGGCAACTTCAAGAACAATGGGATGAGAAGACCAAACCTAAGAATTCCTTCAGTGTAGATATACACTCAGAGATACAAACCTAAGAATCCCCTCAGTGCATACATACACTCAGAGACACAA
>CABHPR010156350.1:0-47622 GCA_902168415.1 Peromyscus melanophrys
ATTAGTAAAAATTATGCTGAAAAAAACATAATCACAGCAACATCAGGCTACATGTCTGTTCGACAGATAATATTCACACTGATACAATGCAGTCATGTCTGTTCAACAGATGATATTCACACTGATACAATGCAGTATGCACATCCTACTGTAGTCATCAACTCGGTACTGAGATTACTCTTAGAAAGATGAGCATACACTGACCAGGGAAGCAGACAGGCTGCCTATCTTCACCTCTCCATATTCCACTCCAAATTCAACCTCAGTTTCATCCCCAACTCTGTAGCAGAGTACCTGCTGCAGCCTCCCCTTTCACCCTGCCCCCATCCCAAGGATCACACAGATGCTCACTTCCAACCACTCATCTCTTTAACACAGTCCCCAAGTCCAGTAGGCATTCTCTGGGAACTGGCTATCCAAGCCTGCCAGAGAAGCAAGTAAGCTAGGTAGGTGAGCTTCAGATTTTCACCTTCCCTTCTCTCCTCCATATCCAACACACCCCCCCCCATTTAATTTCAGCTCTGTATCATACTACATGTGTGGCCTCTCCTCAGTCTCTGCCCTCATTTTCAGAGGACTAAGCAGATCCTGGTGGAACACCCTGCTCTCTTATCTCCTGTGGACCACCTCACAATCCTCCAAATCATCCCCATTCTAAGTGTCAGCTCCCAATACTTAGAAACACATTTTACCCAGAACTCCCAGTGGCCATACCTAACAGAATCACAGAAGAATTCCCTACAAGGAAACACACAGCCACCACACTATTCTAACATGGAGGAAGGAGAACAGGAATCAAGGAACAAAACAGCCAACCACCAAAGACGAGACCAGATGTCAGTACCTAATATTATAACCATTCTAACCCCAGATGCTAGACACCAGTGTAAAAACAAAACAAACAACAACCAGGATAATTTGCTTCCGCTAGAGTCCAGCAACCTTATCACAGGAGGCCCTGAGTATTGCAACATACCTGAAGCACAAGATAAAGACATCAAAAAAAATCCTTTATCGCTATAATAGAAGTTCTTAAAGAGGAAATAAATCCTTTAAAGAAATCTTTGAAAACACAAACAAACAAAGGAAGGAAATGCATAAAACAATGCAAGACCTGAAAGTGAAAATAGAATCAATGAAGAAAACCAAACTGAGGAAAATTTGCAAATGAAAAATTTAGAAATTCAAACAGGAACCTCAAAGGCATGCCTCACCAGCAGAAAATAAGAGATGAAAAGGGGAATCCCAGGCATTGAAGACAAGATAGAAGAATTTAATACCACTGTCGAGGAAAATGTTAAATTAAAAAAAAATCCTGGTATTAAACATCCAGGAAATCTGGGACATTATGAAAAGAATAAATATAAGAAAAATAAGAATAGAAGAAGAAGAAGAAATCAAGGATAAAAGCTCAGGAAATATTTTCAGCAAAATCATGGAAGTAAATTTCTCTCACCTAAATAGGGAGATGCTTATCAAAGTACAAGAAGCATAGAGAACACCAAATAGACTAGGCCAGAAAAGAAACTCTACTCATAATAATCAAAATACTAAACATACAGAATAAAGGAAGAATAAGGAAAGTTTCAAGGGAAAAAGATCAAGTAATATATAAAGGTAGACCTTTTAGTGTAGCACCTGATTTCTCAATAGAGACTCTAAAGCCAGAAGGGCATGTACAGCTGTTTACAAACTCTAAGACAGCACAGATGCCAACCCAGACTACTATATCTAACAAAACTTCCAATCACAATAGATGAGGGAAATAAAACATTAATAAAAAATATTTAAACAATATCTATCTGCAAATACAGCCTGACAGAAGGCACCAGAAGGAAAACTCCAACCTAAAGAGGTTAACTACACACATGGAGGGGGACAAAGAATAAATAATTACAGGCTAGTAGATCAAAGACAAGACAGACACACACACACACACACACACACACACACACACACCACAAAAACAGTCAAATAATCAGAATCAACAAACACTATTCATTGACACATCTCAACATCAACTGACTCAGCTGACCAATAAAGAGACACAACCTAACAGAATGGATGTGAAAACAGAATCCATCCTTCTGCTGCATCCAAGAAACATACTTTGACACCAAGGATAAATATCACCTGTATAGAAATGGATATTCCAAGCAAATGGACCTAAGAATCATGCTGGTGTAGCCATTTTAATATCTGACACAATAGATCTTAAACCAAAACTAATCAGAAGAGATACAGCAGGATGCTACACACCAATATTGCTCAAATTTTTCCACAAAACACAAAGAAAAGGAAAATTGCCCAAGTCATTTTACAAGGTCACAGTTACCCTGATACCCAAACCACATAAAGATCCAAAAAAGAAAGAGAATTGCAGACCAATGTCCCTTGTTGCAAAAATTCTCAATAAACTGGTGCAATAGTGGCATAAACTTGTGGGAGTGATCAATCAATATCTAATTTTACTTAAAACCCGCTCCACAAGATGGAACCCATACCAACACTTCTTGGGTAACAAAGAACTTGAGATTCAATAGCCCTTGGGCCTAGAGTGAAACCAAATAGTAATGTTTTACTGAAAGAACATAGCAATAAAATGACTCCTAATGACATTGTGCTATACTCATAGGTCAGTGCCTTGCTCAGCCATCATCAGAGAAGCTTCCCCCTACAGCAAATGGGAAAGAGACCCACAGTTAGACAATAGGCAGAGAGTGAGAGATACTAGAACATTCAGCCCTAAATGTGATGTCTCCATCAAATTTCTTCCCTTAGGGCTCAGGAAACCCTGTGGAAGAGGAAGCAGAAAGAGTGCAAAAGCCATAGGTGTAGAAGACACCAAAAACATCAAGGCCCTCTAAATAAGCATGATTGATGCACATGAACTCACAGAGACTGAGTGAGGCAGCACATGAAAGGGCTGCTTGGGATTGTACCACTGGGGACCTAGAGCAAAGTGGCGAAGTGGATATATGTCCCCATCTTTAATCCACAATCTATCACCAATTGATAACCTCTTGCAAATGAAAATGCAGGTTTTGTCTGAGAGAGTCTCAATGGGGAAACAAACTATTCTTAAGGGTAGGTTGCATCCCCAGTAGCAGGTGGCCAATAGAAAATGAGCTCAATGGCATCATTGGAAATTCCTTTCCTCATAATGTAGTGTCAGTGGTTTTGTTTTTTTTTTTAATTTTCTTAATTTTTATTTTTATTTTATTGTATGCATATATTTTCCCTCTCTTTTTACCCTACAGTTCCTTTTGTATATATTATGGCTTTCAGTTTAATGTTTTTGTGGGATTCCTGAGTATGCAAATGAGTGGATCTCTGTATCTATATCTGTTTCTTGTGCCTTTTCTTGGGCTCTTTTACTTCTGTTTATTTTTTTGTCCTGTTTGGATATATCTGGTTTTGTTTTATCTCATCTTATTATATTAATTATATTATACTATGATGCCTTAGAGGCCTGTCTCTTTTCTAATGAGAGATAGAACCATGCTAGATTCATGGAGGAGGGTAGGGGGAGGAACTGGTACAAGTAGAGGGGAGGGAAGTGTAATCAGGACATACCATGTAAGAAAAAAATCTATTTTCAATAAAAGAAAGAAAAAGAGAAAAAGCATCAAAGAGAAATAAGAGAACTAATAAATGAAATTAATAACACCTTTGAAAGATGAATTCAAGGAATAACAAGATACATTATTTATAAATAACAGGAAGAATCATGACTTCTGGAGAGGGCTGAAGAGGGCCATGCTTTGGTGTGGGTCTTTTAATGCTAATCTAACTTTGATAACTTTAATAAAAATGTGCACTTATTGTAAAATACGTATATACACATCATCATTACAAGCCACTTCAAATTCTTTTGAGTATTAGATAAGTATAATTATAAGTAAACAAGGTGTTTTGCACATTCTTCCACCCACCATCAGTCATTGATTTGCTAGATAATGGTCCCAATTGTCTTGAAATGCTTTTCTATAATGCTCTATCAGAGGATTATCCAAAGCTTCTGGCTTATCTGATTCAGCATCAAGTCTTTCATAATAGAAACTGACCAACTGTGACAGCTTCCAAGCTAGGCTGGGCAGTAGCTCCCTCCATTTCAGTCCAACGGGTAATGTTATCATTCCAGGAGTTGGTTATATGTTTTCATTCTACTACATTAAAGCAGGTGCCACCCTTTGTCTTGACAGAATGGACCATTTCTGCAAGATGGAGCATCCTGGAAACCATTGTGATGGCTGGCCGAGAGTGCAGTCCATTGGCTTTTGCACCTAGTTTTTTTCTTCAACTTTAGAAGCAAACCTCACTGAGGCACTGCCTTCCCAGTGGGCTGCTGATTCATTGCTGTGTTGCTGATGCTGACAAGCTCCTCCACACAAACGTTGCCCCACCAACACACTTCCCTGTAGATGTAACCAATCGTCTTATTAAATAAGAAACACAGAGCCAATGTAAAGATAAAAGCCCAAGAGGTCAGAGCTAAGAGCCTTACCGCTTTCCGCCATCTAGCCTCTCCCGCCAAGAGACCTCTCCGAAAAAGGAGCTACTTCCTGTGCGTTTGTCTTATAAAGAGTTCTTGTTCTTCCTTCTCATTGGTCGTAAACCCAACTACGTGACTGCCTCGTCACTGCCTGTCTGTACAGACCTCCAGGTCTTCTATGGTTGGTATTGAGATTAAAGGCGTGTGTCTCCAATGCTGGCTGTATCCTTGAACACACAGAGATCTACCTAGTTCTGCTTACCAAGTGCTGGGATTAAAGGCGTGCACCACCACCGCCCTGGCTTTCGCTATGGCTTGCTAATAGCTCTGACCCCTAGGCAACTTTATTTATTAACATACAAATAAAATCACATTTCAGTACAAATAGAATACCACTATACTTCCCTTTTCTTCTGCCAGTTAGAGTATGAGTAAAATCACCATTTCTGGGAATCTGAGATGGCACCATACCAGCATGTAGAACCTAGATGACTCACATTAAAGACAAAGCATGAAGTTGAAAACTGATCTCCTTTAGTCTGATGGCAGAATGGAGAAGTAGTTATAGAAATTGTGTGGCCCACCAAGTTCAAAATCTTCTCTGGCCCTTTCAGAGCAGAATGTGTTGATGTGTGCTTGGTGCAATTCTAGGAGCTATCACAATGTCTTCCTTTCTCCTATTCACCCACAACCATAAATTGTACTCAGTTAAAGGCCAAGTTGGGTACTTGTCCCTGATACCGATTACATTACTTGAAAGATAAAATCACCCCCCACTGTATCTTCACTGAACAGATGTTGGAATTATCTTCATCTTGGTTATTTTTTCCATCATGCTGTGAAGTTTATATACCCTGTTTGCATCTTGCTGTAAAGTTCACCTACACCATTGATGCTTCTGACACTTTTATTGACACCAGAGCCCAGTTCCTTTGAATTCCCAATGTGGACTGAAGACCAGTGACTCCACAGGAATCCTCCAAACCCTCAAGACCAGGTTGGAAGTGCTGAGCCTGATGGACTGAGCAGCTACCCATTTCTCCGCCTCTCCAGTCTGAAAACAGACATCGCTGAATTAACCAGTCAGTATTGTGTAAACCATTTTATTAAGTTTATATATGTGTGTGTGTGTGTGTGTGTGTGTGTGTGTATGTATGTATGTATGTATACATATATATGTGTGTGTATTAGTCTATACATATGCATTGTATCAGTTTTATTTCTCTAGAGAATCCTGATTAATATATTGTAGATAAATTTCTAAATGGTCTTATTAAATAAAAAGCACGGAGCCAAATATAGGAGTGAGAGTCTTTGAGAGATCAGGGAAATAGGGGAAGCCACCAGCCAACTTTACCTCACCAACTCTGCAGCTTCCAAATGCAAGTTACTTCCTGTCTATCCATGCACATGTGCCTTGCTGTTCTGCCATCTGATTTGCTCTCTCTGCCCAGCTACATCACTTCCTTTACCTGCCCAGCTCTTCCACTTTCTGTCTGTTTGTACAGACCTCCAGACCTCCATTATTAACTAGTGTTGAAATTAAGGTGTGTGCCACCACACCTGGCTCTGTTTCCAGTGTGGCCTTCAACACACAGAGATCCTGCCTGCTAAGTGATAGGTTTAGAGGCATGCGCTACCATTGCTTGACTTCTTTGTTTACTTAAAAAGGCTTGCTATTTCCTCTGATCTCCAGGCAAGCTTTATTCATTAAAGCACAAATAAAATATCACCACAATATATCATCATACTTCAAAATATGTGTTAATACATATTAAAAGGATAAATGGAAAATTGAATGTCTGAGATATATAAGTAAATAAACACCAAATAAAGTGTACTCAATTTAGAGAAAAAAACAATTATTTCCAGCTACAAAAGCTATTAATTCCTTGGTCGGTTTTTTTTTTTTCTGAGTACAAGTATGAATTTTTTCTTCAGTAATGCTTCTGCTTACTTTTCTGTCTCTGCCTCTTAAATATCTTGGGAATAGTATATACTTATGTGTCGTTCTCAGATGTCACATCTCATTGGTTCTATTTCCCAGACTATTCACTACTCACCCCTTCCTCACTGACGTGACTACCCTCACACTGTTCGTTGAGTTTCTTAGAAACTTCTACGAGAATCATACAATTTCTACTACTCAGTTTTCTCATGTGGAAGGTGCCATTTTTCTCCATTCATGTATCTCTTCTCTGGTTTGGGCACTTCCCACATCTCCTGGCTAGTAGACCACCCTTAAGAAATAAGCCAATTGGAGTGTTGCTGAAGCAGGAGCAATCCAGATATCTATCTGCCATGCAATTCTCATGTATGGAGTTTGTGCTTTGGCACCTTGACTTGCATTGACTTATTTACTTACAGTAAGGATCCTATGGGAGATGTACTATTCCAGTCCTCACTTTATGAAAGACATTTACAAGCTTGCACCTAACTGTTGCCTGCTGAGGCTGGACAGCATTCCTCCTTTAAAACCCAAAACCAGATGATAATAAGTAAGGTCCTTACAGAGAATGAAATCAGACAAATGGAGGTAATTTCATACAGGCCATGTTCAGAGGTGATGAATATCTGCTGTCTACAGCAGAAACCTTATTCATTTTCCTCCTCTGGATTGTGTTCATCTACCCAGCTTACTCTGGTTGTTCAATTACTATTCTCTAAATGCCAGTGTTTTGCCCTTTGGTTTGTCTTTTCTGTGTTCTATATCTGTTAACATTTTCTTCAGATATGTTTGAAAGATCAACTGGTCCACAACTTTTATGATGAAAATGTTGCATCCATGTTTTCCCTGTTTTTAACTTGTATATGTTTAATTTTAACTAACAGATGAAGTGTGTGTGTGTGTGTGTGTGTGTGTGTGTGTGTGTGTGTGTGTGTAAAATACAGCATGGTACTTTGGTATATGTATGCTTTGTGAGTTAACAAAATAAAAGCAAAATAATAAAATAGTTAAAACCATTCAAAGGAAATTAAAGAGTCCCTATTTGGTATCTAGGATGATATAAAAACTACAGTTACGTGTGGTGGCGCACACCTTTAATCCCAGCACTCAAGGAGGCAGAGGCAGGCAGATCTTTGTGAATTCAAGACCAGCCTGGTCTACAGAGCGAGATCCAGGAAAGGCACAAAGCTACGCAGAGAAACCCTGTCTTGAAAAACCAAAAACAAAAAACAACAACAACAAAAAACCACTACAGTTACGAAATAATGAAACAAGAAAAGACCTGAAAAGAAGATAGACACAGAAATCTGTGAAGCAATGGTGAGCTTGGGGGTGAAGCTGAATATATTATCAGCTGACCCTTGTGCCAAGATGCAAAGGTAGTTTCAATGGAGAATACAGCTTTTGCATAAGTTGTTGGAACAATCAAAAGACCTCACATGAAAAAGTTAATCTGACCCAAGGATCAATTGCAATTTATTAACTCACAATGGAATCTTAGTATATACACAAAAGCATTAAAGTTCTCAGAAAAAAAAACTTTGGTGTTCAGTTTTGCAAAGAATTTTTATAATTGATACTAAGAAAATAGTCTTTAAAAGAACAGACATTATCAACATTAATATGTTGGGTGGGTTCTGATAAATGTGCCAAATAAAAAGCTAGCAATACCATTCCATTACCCAAATGAACTGAATTATTTTGTTTACACAGGAATGTTTATGAGACTATTTATAGAAACTTTATTTATATTCACAATCATCCAGTGTTGGTGACTGCACAAATTGACCTCCAATGAATGAAATGACAACTGTAATATCATATTAATGCAGTTGAACTTAGACATGTGGCTGGGTTTGGGGTGAGCCTGAAATGTCTGGGATGTTAAAAGAGAAAGAGGTAACCCTGGTCCCACTGAAAATAAATAAATAAGGGAACAAAAATAAAACAATGAAGGGTTACCAAGCCAAAGGACCCCAAATGGCCAAAACTCTGACCATTTAAGGCACAGCATCAATAAAATATTATTAGATTATTACAGAAAATATAACATAAGTAGCAAAATTAATAACATAATTCTGGAATTATAACTTGAAATGTGAAATAATTACCCAGGAGCTTACTTGAAAATAGTGAAAAGTTTTAGCTAAAAGTGTTGTTAAATATACAGTGAACATTCCCGACACTGCCACATACAATATTGTAATCTTTGCTTTGACAGAAATCACATTGTTATACAATTTATTTATGCTTATTTTTTGATACAGGCTCTCACTATGTATCCTATGCAGACTCCAAACTCATAATCTTAGTGCCTCAGCCTCCTGAGTGCTGAGATTACACAAAAAGCCTTATGTACAAGTTATTCCCTGCTTAACTAAATTATAATTTTAACATTTAAGCAAATACACAAATACTCAGGAAATTATTTGAATTAAGACTTTTCTCCAAACATGAAAATCATGTCGTGCTTTCTTTCTTTTTATTTTTGAAGGGAAAGAAGGAGAGAAAGAAGGGCAAACGGAGGGAAAGGCTGGAGGCAGGGAAGGAAGAGACGTACTACAGTTGCTCTATTTGCTTTGAAAAAATTGGTACAGAAGTCCTATTTTCCATTAAATATTTGGTAGACTTTGCTAAAAAAAAGCCAATTGGATCTGAACTTTCCTTTGTGGGATGTTAACTACTAATTCATTTTCCTTGACAGTAGGCTGTTATTCAGTTTATACATTGCTCGGTATCTATTAAGGAATTTCCATTTTTTCTAGGCTGTTAATTTGTTTAGCATAGTTTCATAAAAGTTACTTCTAAATCATTTAATACCTAGAGGAACTGTAATTCATATTAAACTACTTCTCTAGTTTCTGATGTTGGTAATTTATATCCTTTCTTTTCTCTTCTTGATCAATCTGAACCTTTACTGACTACGCTATTCCATTCCTTCTGGGTTTGAGTTTCATTTTTTTTCTATTTTTTTTTAACTTTCAAGGAAAGAGTTCATTTTTTTCCTCTTCCAGTATAACTGTTTAGTGATGTCATTTTCTCCTAAGCACTGGATTTGGCTCATCCCACTAACTTTGTACAATATGTTATTTATTGATTTTTAGTCAGATACAAAATTAAATCTGATTTCTCTTACAATTTTGTGTTTGAGAAGCAAGTCATTTAGATGAGTGCTATATAGTTTGTATGATGGTTAACTTTCCATGTTTGGGTACAGTTTTATAAGGCGTTCTCTGGTCAAACACTGATGTATGTGTGGCTACACTGATGTTTTTCGGATACAATTACATGAAAGAAAACAAAATCTTTTTCGTAATATGAATGAACTTTACCTAGTTAGGTGAAATCTCCCAAAGATCTCTGTTTCCAGATTTCACAGAGTGCTTCTGGTGGAATTTCACCCTCAAGACTGATATCATCTACATACCACCCATCATCATTCTGTCTCACATTGATTCTTTTCCTCTGGGGAATCTTGACTAAAACTGTGTTTAGAGGCTGGAAAGATGGACATGATGGCACACACCTGTAATCCCAGTGATGGGTGGGCAGATGCAGATGGATTCCCAGTTAGAGGCTGGGAAGTTGGACATGATGGCACATACCTGTTATCCTCATATGGGTGGGCAGATGCAGGTGTTTCCCAGGGCTCACTGCTCAGCCATAGAAGCCTTCTCAGAGCTCCAGAATAGTAGGATTTGGTCTTAGAAAATAAAATAGACAGTTCTTTAGAAATGACACCTGAAGTCTGGCCTCCACACCAAATACATATATATGTATGCATGTTCTTCCCCACACATGAACGACCCACATATACAAAAATAAACAAATGAAAGCGAAAAAGTTTTCAAATATTTGCAGATATTTAAAAGATCTTGCTATTTTGTGATATAATTAATTTAGTGTATTCAAGCAACATATTTTATGTGATTTGATTCCTTCTAAATTTAGTGAGCATTATTTCATTGCCAAGAACGACCTATGGGATTAAATGTTAAATGTGCAGTTAAAAATAGTGTATTCTACTATTTGGGGGTAGAATGTTCCAGAAATGCAACTTAGGTCAGTTGTTTAAAGTGTGTGGTTCAACTTTACTTATTTAGTATTCCTTTGATAAGTGCTGGGATTGCATCCATGGCTCTGAGCATGCCAGGCAGACACTGCGCTGAGCCACATGCCAAGCCAGTCATATAAAATACTTACCTTATTACCTTCTACTTTGAAAAAGGAACACAGACACGTAGAATTTCTTTGTTTATTTCTACAATTTTATTAATGTTTGTTTCATTATTTCACATTGCTATGGATAAGTAAAATGTTTAGGGATGTGAAGTCAGGATTTGACTTAGCACTTTTGTGACTAAAAACCAACTTTCTTTTCCCATGATAATATTTTCTGTTCATCAGATATCTACATTTTTCAAATTAAAGTAGCCCCTCCATCTTTCTTTGGAGTTGGCTTTCTATTTATTCACTCTGTTGTCACTATTCCTCCAATTTGCCTTTCCTCCAAGTTTTTCTTCTTTATGCATTATGTATGTTTCAGTCCACTCAGACTATGTTATGTATTTTCTATTCCTTGTCTGTGTGTATATGTGTGCATTTGTGTATGTGTACATGTATGCATGTGCACATGCATGTGCGCATATGTGCATGTGTGTGTGTGTGTGTGTGCATGTGTGTGATGTCTTGTGTGGATGCATAGGTACTTGTGAGAGTACATGCACATCTGTGCACTTGCATGTCGAGGCCACATGCAACTTTGGGTGGCATTTCTCAGGTGCCATTAAGCATTATTTATTTATTTTCAGAGATAAGGTCTCTTACTGCCCAGTTTACCAAGTAGTCTAGGATGACCAGAGAGGCAGAGGTATTTGTCCATCCTTCTCAGCCCTGGGATCTCAAGAACTCAACACTATGACCCAGGGAGCAGAGTCGTCGCCTACTGACTGGGCTAACACTTCAACCCTTTGTGTTTGGTGGTTGTTAATTTGAACGGTCCACTTAGCACTGATGGAATATACTTGTTTATCACAGTTTCGTTGTGGTAATACTAAATCCATTATAACTTGAACATGAGTTCCTTACATCAGTTTCCTTTCATTTTCTTCTTCCAGCATTTGTATTGGCCAAAATTTACCTCTGCCGGCTGTAAGCTCCCACACACAAAGAACTCATATCCTCAATAGGCTATGCTTTGTTCTGAAGCAGAGTTTCATGGCAAGATAGTGTACTGATGGTCAAACTGACTTGGTTTTCTGTTCGTTTTTGTTTTTGTTTTGCCCCTTTTAATAGGAAAAAAAGACCTTTCCCTACCTATACCTAAATAAACCTATCCAACAGAAGAGACAAACTGAAGTCCCTAATGCTTTTAGTAAACTATCGTCCACTTGAACATAGCTGTTAGGTTAATGACCAGTAGAGTTTGATCTGTTTTTACAAGCTCTTTTACAAGTTTAACTGACGAGTTTTCTTTTTACCTTTGGATGATACTAATCAACACTCATGCTTACATATAGTGACCTTGTACTTTATTTGACATTTTGTGTGTTATCACTAATAATTAGTAGATGATCATTATGAGCATGCAACCTTTGTCATTTAATATTAAAATGTCTACATTCTGGAGTACTTAACATGTCACCTCCCTTGCATCTTAATGCAATCCACATGATGGTTATGGAAATCTTGGTTCAGACACTTGATAAATTAAAACATGTCCTCTGAAAAATGGATATAATCACTGGCAAGTACATGGCATATTTCAAGTAATGAATCATTGGACTCATTAATTATTATATGAAAAGACAATGAACTACATGAGTAAGTGAATAAATCATTTCAGCATCTTAGTAAATTAAGATGTAACTGAATGGCATATGTTGTTCACTGGAGGCGATTCTAACAAGGAAAATGCAACTTACTGTAGAAAACCATAAAATTTCATTGAAAGATGTACAATATGACCTGAATAAATGCTGAAATGCCCCATGGTGGGGTGTTATTTGATCCAATATCCTTAGAATATCAATCTTTTACCAGCTTATATATTTCTTTATACACTGATATAGATAATGGAATCAAATTGCATGGCACGTATTTTGTGAGATAATTTTTTTAATTGCCAAAACCAGACTAACTACAGAGGAAAGAATAAATTCACAACAAATTTTAAGGAATTGGCTTATTAAGAAGAATTAACTAGATCTAGATAATAATCTGGAAAGACAGACAAGATGTATCTGACTGAGCACTTTATATTCACACCTATATATTCATACACCAATAATAGCATATTCCTCATTGAAAATGGATATGCATTTGGCTGCATCTGTTTATACTAGAGAAAACTTGGAAAGGTTATAGATCAAATTATCTTCAGCAATACATACCGATGATCTATATGGCAAGACTTGGTGAGATATTTAAATCACTACTTTATTAAATCGTTGGAAACATTTGCTGGCATTTCAGTGAGTGGCTGTTCCTATGGTCTGGGATCAACTCGTGCCATAAAGGATGAAACAGCAAGCAAAGATACTTTCAAAATAACTTTCTTCCTTATTTGCCTTTCTTGAAAACTGTGAAGGGGAAATGTAGCTCAAAATCACACCCCCTCTAATCCCGTATGCTTCACTTCCTCACACACAGACTATTCCTATAGCACTCCCTCCCTTGAACCTCTGCCAAACCCAAGCCCAAATGCACAAATCTTGGCCTTTTACTCATACTGACTACTCACACCATTCTGTATCACTCAAACCCAAAGAACCAATACTCCAAAAGTGTTTGAACCAAATGTAATACACTTGGGCCCATTTCCCCACTCAACAGTTTCATAGGAGATATGTATTTCTCACCCTTATTGAAATTATACTTCTCGAGTGGTACTTGATGACCAATGAGAATGTGCCTTCTACACATTGCATGTTTCAATGGCAATGCAAAGGAGAGACAGTTTTAAAACATAATAGGCCACCTACCACTATGTTTTAACAAAGCTTTGGGGGTTGAAGCAATGGCCACCTGCCCAGGGGTGACACCACCCACAATAGGCAGGACCTTTCCACATCAATCATTAATAAAGAATATACCCCATGGATGTGCCTGCAGGCCAATGTAATGAAGCCCATTCCTCAAATGGGAATTCCTCTTCCCATGTGATTCCAGTTACTGTCAAGCTAGCAAAAAAAAAAAAAAAAATTAACTAGCACAGGACATTTCTCAGAAAATGCAAAATATCAGTTGTTTAAATATTTTAAAATTCTTTTATTACTTACAAAGAAATAAAAAAAACAAAACCAGTGCCACCACTTCACCTATTGCTTCAGGGAATGAAAAAACAAATGTTTGAAAAACCATGTTGCTGGAGAAAGGTTGTACTCTACCATTGCACTACCGGGGGACTGTCAATTGACATAAATATTTCGAGAACGATTTTAATACAAATTTCTATTTTAGTGCATGTGTCACTTTGTCAGTCACAATGAGGCATGAGAGAGACAGACATAGACAGAAGGCAGAACCCCATACTGTCACGGGCAGCAGTCTAAACATGTTCTCCACAGGGACGTCTACTCAGGTGAAGTCGGGATTCAAGTTAGCCATAGTAAAGGAGTTCAGGATGAGCCAGTGTAAAGCAGATTTGGAGTTTCTTAACAAAAGATCTTTACACAGGTTTAAGTATGAAAGTTAGTAGAGAAGTAAACACCCAGGGAATGAGATATGGACTTCTCAAGAGAGAGACAGGACCAGATGCCATAGCAACAACTTCTGTGGCTTCTCAAGTTATGTACCAAAGGGTCGGAAACAGGGGTTTTAAAATCCACACCCCCTTTTATTTGGGAAAAAAGAGATCAAAGGGTGATTCAGGAAGGGCCCTAGATAGAATTACAATCTAAGCAGGTGAAACTTTTGGTCTAAAAGTTGCACAGGGAATGAAAATATGGCTTTTGCTATAACTAGTTAAAACGTGACTTCTCTTTGGCAGTGAGATTCCTAGAGAATGTAAGCTTTTAGCCGGGAAAGCACAAGGGCCATGCAGCTTCCCCCTGAGACTTCAAAGTCTAAATCTTAGATATCCTTTATCTTTTCTTACTTGACTCTCAGCTTTTCTTCTGAATTTGTCTTATTTGTCATTATTTCTGTGTGTCAGTCCTTCCTACTAAAACATCACATCCTTTCCACTGTTCCACTGACCTGTCAATTTTATCTGATCACTTGAGATCATGCATGGGTTTGTTTATACTACCTATTGTTTTCACATTGCTTTCAATAGCCAGTACTTTTTATAGATATTATTTTAGTGTCAGAGAATGTTTAAAAACATTGACGGTAATAAGAGATCAAGGATGATGTCAACTTCTCCCAGAGATTTATATTTGTTCATCTGTCACTCTGTTTGGGAGGGAGGTCTCTTTACTCCCCTTTGGAGTGAGGTTGGAAACTCATTTTCAGTTTTGGGGAGCAGTAACCAGCTGTCTGTTTATTCTTATTCCTTGTAATCCCTGTTGAATGTCTGAGAGAAACTTCAAAGTCCTGCATCCTTTGCAAATTTTAATTAATCTTTATCTCTCTCCCTCCATAAGGTTGCTGGAAGTTCTACAAGGTTCCTCAGACCCTCAGCTGGTTCACTATGTGTTTGTGTATACATATACATATACATATATATATATATATATATATATATAGAGAGAGAGAGAGAGAGAGAGAGAGAGAGAGAGAGAGAGAGAGAGAGAGAGAGAGAGAGAGAGTTTTCAGTCAGGGCACATGTAACCCAAGCTGGCCTCAAACTCACAATATAACCAAGAATTACCTCCAACTCCTTACAGGCATATACCATCATCTTTAGTTTCTATGGTACTAGGGACTGAATCTAGTATCTCTTTCATACTAGAAGAGTATTCTACCAACTTTGCCACATCTTCAGTCCCCAAAATACATATTTCCTAGGTACATGTTCTTATAATTATCCTCATATAATAGAAATAAATTCAGTGTCTCACTTATATGTGCTATAAAACTCATCTAAAAGTTGTAGATATCAGAGGAATGCATTTACAGACAGAGGAATGACAAGGATTTCATACAGAATTAAAGTCAAGAGAATACAGAGCAATGAAAATTAGGAGACAAGTGTTATTCAAGAATATAGATTAAAAAATACAGATGAGATTTATTTGTTGACAGATTCTGAGAAATTAGGCAGGGAAAAGGAGCTTACAGTTAGTGATGACTGTGGTTACTGAAATATTAATTATTGAGCCTCTTCTATTGCAAGTATGATAGCAATATGAAATTTGTAAGATAAACAAAGCAGAAAGCCCATACATAGACATGCATCTATACAAATACAAGTTTCATTGCTTTATTATAAATGAGGTGGCATGAGTCGTTGAAGACATAAATTAAATAATTTAATCAAATAATGACCAATAATTAATTTATTTATTGTTTATTAAATATCACTGCAACTCCTTTCTCCACCTTCTAAAAACTCTCTGATATTTCAAGACCCAGGTGGTCCCTCGGGTCTTCTGCAGTATCACTAAGGAAGACTGTTGATCAAATCATTACAAAAAGGATAGTAGCTACAAGACTATGCTGGGAAAGGAAGGTGGTAGCAAAGTTTATTCTCCATAGAACACGGAAGTGCAAAGCTTAGTCTTGACAAAGCAATATTGATAACCCAAGTTTGCATAATATTGTCAACATATACATCTTCCCAAATGGAGAGTGATTTATTTGAAGTTTTCCAGTTCATTTTTTTTATTTTTATGCTAATACACAATCCATTTGAAAGTGATGAAGAGAATCCATTTACCAAACACAAGCCAATTTTGTTTAATAAACATTTAATGACTCTACATACATTCAAATTTCAAATAGGTATAAGTATTAGCTAAAAAATAGGGGTTGGGGTAACTCAGGGAAGAGAATGTGAAGAGTAGATGACAAAAGGTTCCCCTGAAGTGTGTATTACGTGAGGGCTGGCTCTTAAGATGAGAAGGCTACCCAGCACTCAAGAGATCTTCCAACTCTGGCATCAAAGTGCATCCCAATTACACTTCCATTTAGGAGATGAAACAGCTCTGTTTTATCTCTAATGAAAAACCTGCAGCCATCTTTGTAAGTGGACAATCCAAACCAAATTGCTTTTCTGCAGGTCGCAATTATGCTTCTTTTGTTTTGTCTACTGCCCCTCTGATAACACTTGTAGGTAAAAATCAGACCTTCAAAATCTGAGAACTGAAACGCTCAGCCATGTCTCCTCGGGAACAGTTTAAGGAGCTTATGGGTCTATTAAGAGAGGGGAATTTGGAAGTCCTTGTTCATTTTTATGCTAATATTATTTAATCAGAAAAACTTTTATATTTACCTTTCCAATTTATTTTAGACTTTCAGACTAAATACTTTAATATTAATTTATCTACAGTCAATCAAATGTACATCAAAAATACTGAGCACATTTTTATTGATATTTAGAATTTCTGCTTTTACAATTGAAGCAGATACACAAAATATATTTATATATGTGTATATATATATTTCATTTATATAACTAAAGACATGTTTTCCTACTACTGTTTCTATTCTTAAATATCTCACAGTTTTAGCATTGTATTAGATTATCTACAGATGCAAATTCGTGGTTTGAAGATGTTCTCCAAATTTCATGTCTTCAAGACTTAGCCTCAAAATCATTTTACTAGCATTTGGACGTGAGGTTCTCGGTGGTATCTAGAGGAGGGTCTACATGATAGAATTAAAAGCTTTACCTAACATTCCAGGCAATGCTGATGTGAGGTGAATAAAGCCAATGTAAAAATTCATCATACTTTCAAGGTTTGAAATTTTTATGTGCATTACACTTTAGAATTAGCAATTTAGCATATTATTTTATTTCCTACCCATCTGACTAACTCAATAAAAGTTATGTTTTGTTTTTAGCAGTAGTTGCTGAATTTCCCATTATGTAGAATTGAAGCTGTGTTATATTGATCTATTTTCTCCCTGATAGCAGCATGAATAAACCCTAATGCAGTATCCGTAGGTCTTGGATTTGCTTTTTATGAAGAGAAAGGCAAATGTTCTAATTATTACCCAAATTTCAATTTGAGAAAATTTTAACAATATAATATCACAATTCTATCAAGAATTAAATTAATTATTAGAAATTAAAATAAGAAATCCCAAGTATTTTATAAAGCACATGAAACTAGATTAAGTGGAAACACAAATCTAAAACTTCTAGTTATTCTACTCAAGAGTTAGAATTCAAACATTGGGTAGAAACATGCTTTTCATTCACTAATGTAAAAACAACATAATAGAAGCCAGGCATTGGTGGCACACGCCTTTAATCCCAGCACTCGGGAGGCAGAGCCAGGCGGATCTCTGTGAGTTCGAGGCCAGCCTGGGCTACCAAGTGAGTTCCAGGAAAGGCGCAAAGCTACACAGAGAAACCCTGTCTCGAAAAACCAAAAATAAATAAATAAATAAAAAATAAAAAATAAAAAACCAACATAATAGCAGGGGGGATTGTTGGTTTGTTTATGTTTTTGATGTTTTAGTGCCTGGGTGACTACATAGCTCCAAGCATGTAATTTACAACATCCCTTCCAAGGTTCAGAAGACATTTCTGGAGTGGTCAGAAAGAATGTAAGAGCCAGAATATAGAGAGAAGGGCAGGTGAAGGATACCTGCTGGGCATTACAGAGTCAAAGCAATCACAACTCTTAACAACTATGGGTGACTGTGTTGGGTCTGCACAAGAATGGGCCTTCCTACATTCAAGCATGGATGGAAGAGGGCTCCACAGGTGCTACCTCTCACTACTGGACTGTCGAACACTGAAAGACTATGGGAGATCACAGGGGTGTTGCCCTTTAGCTGTGTACCTACTGGTGAAGTAAGAGGCTCCATGGTTACACAGATAGCTCCAACTAAACTCAGTTTTTCACCAACAGATGGACAAGAAGATGGGGAAAGAACTTGTAGGGAGAAGGTAGGGCTGACAGGGAGAGAGGGAGATGAAAGTGATAGTAGACAGAATGTACTGTGTGTGTGTTTGTGTGTGTGTGTGTGTGTGTGTGTGTGTGTGTGTGTGTGTGTGCATGCCAAAATTTAATTCATAAAACATTCCTTACACAGTTAACTGCACTAATTCATCCCACAGACATGTATTGTACATCCCCAAATAACAAGGCCCTGTATCAGATAAAGCAAATGAGATGTGATCATTTTCCTGTGGGCCGCTCTCTGGATTCAGGGATGGGACACAGTAAGCTAGCACATACTAAGGCTACATAATCACACAGTTGTGATAAGAGCTAAGCAGAAAACAAGCAACTCAGATAAGACGTTCAGGGTTACTTTCACTCAAACCAGCACTGTGCTTAATCACCAGGAAGTCAAGACCACTGTGGGCAGAGCAGACTGGCAAGGTAGGAGGTCAACTGAGATAATGCAGAAGACTGGCCAGGTTCTAATCACTTAGGAATTCCCTGAGTAGGCCCAGGGAAGCATTTTGGACATTACTAGACATGCCCCCAAAGCAGTCTCTTCAGTTCTTTCCCCGGGTCCTCCCTAGTTCAACTCCCCTTTCACTGTTTTGTTCTGTAACCTATTCTGCTGACAACCATCAAAGCCGATTTAAATTTTTATATTTGATCTGTTTTTCCTTGTTGAAAAATCCCAGGCATGAATTCATGATCCTCCTGCCTCTGCCTCCTTCCACAAGTTCTATGAGCATGTGCCACCACAACCAAAAAAGACATGTTATCAGCATCTTGCTCAAGTCATCATCAGAGAAAGTTCTTCCTGCAGTAGATGGGAACAAACACAAATTCCCACCCCCATGACTGCATAATGCACAGAGAGTGAGTGACCTTACAATACAGTCCTAACTGAGATGTCTCCACCAAACTTCTCCCCTCGGGGCTCAGGGATAAGGCCTTCCAGGCACAGCAGGACTGACATATGAAGTCACAGACTGTGGCAACATGCACAGGGCCTGCACAGGTCCAAGCCAGATGATGTCCCAGCACTGAGAGAGGGAAGCAGACACAAGCCCCCATCCCTAGCCAAGAAGCTATCTCCAACTGACAACCACTCACAAAGGAAAAAATGGGATTATTTTTTTCCTATGAAGCCTCACTGGGCATACAAACCACACTCCAGGGCAGACTCCATGCCCTGCAGTAGACAACTAACTCAAAATGAATTTATAGTTATTTTTGTCTCATATTGCTTTGTCTGTCATTTAAAAAAAAACATTACTGGTGTTTTGCTTATATATTATGGTTTTCAATTTTGGGTTCTTATGGATTTTCTTTGCTTCTCTGCACGTGTTTGTGTTTCTGCCTTTTCTTTGTTTTTCTTTTTCTCTGTTTGTTTTGTTCTATTCTAGTTTGTTTTTTATTTGCCTGTTTGTTTACTAAAGAACGATAGAAAGAAGGTACAGAGTCGAAAGTGTGAGTGAGTGGGGAGGATCTGGGAGGAGAAGAGGGAGTGGCATAGTGCTCAGAATGTACTGCATGGAAAAAAATCTATTTTCAAAACTAAATAATAAATTATTTTTAAAAATCCAAAGAGCATGAAACTATTGAAACATATAAAGTAGGTCAGGGATTTTAAAGTTTAAGTGACTATTTATTTTTTATTTTG
This sequence comes from Peromyscus melanophrys, assembly GCA_902168415.1. Lineage (NCBI taxonomy): Eukaryota > Metazoa > Chordata > Mammalia > Rodentia > Cricetidae > Peromyscus > Peromyscus melanophrys. The sequence continues at coordinate 20,112 of CABHPR010156350.1, forward strand.
TATAAAAAATAAGAAAAAAAACTGAAGCTTTTGGACAGCCAGTCTTAGGAGTCCATATAGTCCTCCCATACTCCATCTCACCTCACTGTCCCTCCCACACTCTGTCCCTCCCACACTCCATCCCACCTCACTGTCCCTCCCACACTCTCTCCCTCCCACACTCCGTCCCTCCCACACTCTCTCCCTCCCACACTCCATCCCCCTGACCATCCTCCTCAGTCTCCACAGTGAATATGAAGAATTACAGCCCTTTGAGTTCAAGCATTTCTCTTACAGATTTTAATTGTTTCTGTATGTATGATATTTTGTCTGCACATATGTACGTATATTACCTGTGTGTCTGGTGTCTGCAGAGGTAAGAAGAGTGAATTGAATCCCCTAGATCTGGAATTAGAGATGGTTTTGATCTACCATGTGGGTGCTGGACACCAAACCCAGGCCTTCTCCAAGAACAAGTATTCTTAACTTCTGAGCCATCTCTCAAGCCTCTAGATTTCAAGTATTTTAACTTTTAATGTCAAACTAATACTATGGTTGAGATAAATGTATACTATTATAATCAGTGATTTCAATTTTTTCTGTTACATCAGAAAGCAGAAAGATCACCTATTACAGATGGATATGATAGTATCTTACTTAGCATGATGCCAAGAAACATGATCCTCCATTTCCTCATGTCCACATACAATTTAAAATATCATTTTTGATATGCACATTTGTGGGTCAATGCAGATGGGGATGAGGGGAATACATTGCCCTGTCTTCTCTCCCTTTGACAGTGATATCTTAGAACAGTTAAAAATATGGATTTCTCATGACTTATGTTCTTCCATTGCTTCACTGAAGGGATGGAATGCTGTGGAAATCATTTTGTATAAATAAAATGCTGATTGTCCAGTAGCCAGGCAGGAAGTATAGGTGGGACAAGCAGAGAAGAGAATTCTGGGAAGTGGAGGCTGAGGCAGGGAGATGCTGCCAGCCGCCGTGAGAAGCAACATGTTAAGATACACGAGCCACATGGCAACTTATAGATTAATAGAAATGGGTTAATTTAAGATATAAGGACAGATAGCAAGAAGCCTGCCATGCCATACAGTCTGTAAGCAATATAAGTCTCTGTGTTTACTTGGTTGGATCTGAGTGGCTGCGGGACTGGCATGTTAGAAAGATTTGTCCTGACTGTGGGCCAGGCAGGAAAACTCTAGCTACAATGGAATGAGATAATGATGCATAAATGTGCATTTGATGTACTAGCATAGGAGGAGGAGAGCGGACTAGTGTGCTGTAAGGCCATTTGCTGTGATCTAAAAACAGGAGTGAAATCCAAATTCAGGATACTTAATCTTGATTATCAACATGACCAAATTGCTGTGGGATGTCTTTCTGTATGTTGTGAATATATGTTGCTCCCATTGACTAATAAATAAAGCTGCATTGGCCTATGGCAGGGCAAGATGGAGCCAGACAGGAAAATCCAAGAGAGATAGGAGAGGAGAAAGGCAGAGTGAGAGAGACACCAGCTCACAGTCCAAGGAGCAACATGTAATGGGACACAGGTAAAGCCACGGAACACATGGCGATACATAGATTAACAGAAATGGGTTGAGTTAAGTTATAAGAGCTAACTAGCAAGAAGCTCAAGCCATAGGCCATACAGTTTGTAATTAATATTAAGCCTCTGAGTGTTGCTAGAGTTTTTCTGGTCCTGCCTGGCCCACAGTCAGGACAAATCTCTCTAACACGCCAGTCCTGCAGCCGCTCAGACCCAACCAAGTAAACACACAGAGACTTATATTGCTTATAGACTGTATGGCCATGGCAGGCTTTTTGCTAACTGTTCTTATATCTTATATTAATCCATTTCTATAAATCTATAAGTTGCCACATGGCTCATGGCTTACCGGCATCTTCACATGCTGCTTGTCATGGAGGCGGCTGGCAGTGACTCCCTCACTCAGCTTCCTGTTCTCTTAATTCTCCTCTCTGTTAGTCCCGCCTATACTTCCTGCCTGGCCACTGACCAATCAGTGTTTTATTTATTGACCAATCAGAGCAACTTGACATACAGACCATCCCACAGCATCTGAGTGATTATTTTATAAGTGATTGTGGGACTGTGGGTGGGAGAGAACTTTTGGCTACACCAAATTTGATATCCCTTAAGAGACAATCTAAGCATGTTTCTGTGAAGATATTCTTAGAGAGTTTTAACTGAGACAGGAAGGCTCGCCCTGAATGTGAGGGGTCCCCTTTCAGAGAGGTCCCAGATCAATTAGCAGAAGGTAGAAAGTAAGCTAAGTATTCATCTCTCTTTGCCTCATGACTGCAGACACATTTGACTCCTGTCCTATGACTTGCCGCCATGGTGATTAGACCCTTCAAATAGAAACGAGATAAACCGTTCCTTCCACTGCATTCCTCGAGTATTTTATCATAGCATGGAGAAAAAGTCAGGGACACAAGGAGGAAAACAACAAATTAAATGTTACTATCAGCTTGAGACACAGAAAATTATCCTGATAGGTTGCAAAATCTTTATATTCTAGGTAGGTTATAAGAAGATGGGAATAAAAGCATGTTTTATAAAAAGCAGAAAATAGCTCACAAATTTTCTGCTGTATTTTAGCAAAGACAAGTTCTAGTTTTGTGTCAGTATTTGACACTAAAGTATCCTTTAAAACCCCTATAAATGAACATCAAATCTTAGCTTTGACTATGAGAAATAAATTCATTTTCTCTAAGCCTTATACAAGTTTTTCTATTCATTCAGTTTTGTTCCATAGACCCTCTTTTTCCTTCTGGAACACCTATCATTTTTCTTTGGACAAAATCAATCTTGTTCTGTAACAGAGAGACAATCCATATACCTTGTATAAATAATTTAGTGTGAATCTAAGGTTTGAGGTTAGCAAAAGACTTTGGAAACTTTTTCAAAACTGACATGATACCCACACAATATAATGATGGCTGCAATAAAGTTTTTGCCAAGTAAGTTCACCTTCAGTTTCTCAGAATACTAGGAATATCCAAGGTTCAAAGTACCACAGGAGACAGATGTGGTCATGAGAAGAGGGAGATCTTAAGTTAGCCAGTTTGGGAGTATCATTTTCCTAAAGAGGTCACTGATGTTCTGAATTGTCTTTGATAAAGTTTATCTATTTAAAAACATCTTTTACATTTATTTATTTATTCCAAGTGTGGTTTCAGGGTGAGGTGCTATGCGTACAGCTGTCAGAGAGAGGGCAACTTACAGGAGTCAGGTTTTCTCCCTCTGCCACGTAGCCTCCAGGGATAAAACTCCAGGGATCAGTCACAGAGGCAAGTACACTTATCTATGGATCTATTGCACTATCCCAAAGTTGTAACCAATTTTTAAAGATGTTAAACTGAATCAGTGATATGATGGGTTATGTTGAATGAAGCCAATAGGGAGAAGAAGGATAGAACTTACAGAGCAGGGTTACCTATGGGATAATATAGTCATGACTGACAGTCAAGGGAACTCCTATGCACAAACTTTGAGTCTCAGGAAGCTTATAAAATGCCCCTAATTCCTAGATGAGAAGACCCTAGAAAATATTCATAAAGAAAAAAATTATATTGTCATAAATAGTAAAGGAAGCATGCCACAACTGCAAAATGCCCCCAAAACTGGATTAGAGCATGCATGACTCGCACAATGGATTTGATTTATCCAGTCAGTGAAGGGCATGTAAGTGTGGGAAGCATGAATTCCATGATGAAGAGCGCTGATTCAGGGACAATTGGTAGGCCACCCAAAGCACGGTATTACTAATGCCAAATAAAAATATCAGGACTTACTCAAGTGAAGAGTTTATTTCAAAGGATCATTGCAATGATATGGTGGGAGGTGAGGACTGCAGCGATAAGGAGAAGAGACAATTGGACAGGAAGAACGTTAAAACAGAATGATCTGTAATGTAGAAATCCAACTATTGGATATTATGCACAGGAAGTGGTCTAAAGGCAGATTTATTAATCTGAGGCTCAAAAATCTCAAAGTACAGACTAGTAATTACTAACTTGTAGAAGTATTGAAACTCTGAGTGAATGTTTTAATCAGGGGAGAATGTGTAAAAACAGAAGAGGGTTATGGGAGCAGATGAAGACCTGAGTGATTTTATATTGTTGACATGGGGATAGCCCTGTCAAATACCCCAATGCCTCAGACCCATGGAGGTGACAAAGCCTTCCTTGAGTGAGGCTAAGAGGAAGGGTAACGCCTTCCTCTGGTCCAAATACAAGTGTTTAAGAATGATTGACCAGTGTCTGCAAGAACAAGCAACCACGGCTCCTTCTAGATGAATGCAACCTGAGACTGCTCCCCTACAGGTGCCTCCCACTGAGATTAGTTAACTCCTCCTCCTTGTCTCATACATGATAAATGTGTGCAGCATGCATAATTAAGACTCTGAGTTTCTGGGGTCTGTAGCAGGTGTCCTCCATCAGAGCACAGCCCATCTAACCCAAGCTTTTCTCTGTGTGTGCCTGCCACTTCTTCACTGTCTGTAGTTTTTTATTCCTACATATTCTAAGTAAGGTTTCCAGGAGGGAGCCGTGCAATGGCAGAGGGTGAAAAATGAAATTCTGGGTGTCACTGACATTCAAGGAAAGGGTGAGAACGAGAACGAAGAGCCTTAAAGAGAGCAACAAGGATTAGCTAGAGAATGAAGACAGAATTCTATATCGGCATCCACAACTTTCAATTAAATAGGCTCTTTCAGGAAAAAAAAGAAGTGGGAATTTGTAGAATAAGAATCATGAGTAAAATTGTGACACCAACCAGTAATGAAATTGTACTACACATAAGAAATGAACTAAACTTTTAAAAATTAAAACAATGAAAACTCAGGATTATAAACCCAGAAACCCCATGGAAAAGAGCAGTGTGACTAGAAAATAGTACAGCCTTGCCCACAGCTGTGGTCCCAGAGGCCTAAAGTCATTCTTTAGTCATTAGTGAATTTATGAACAAGCTGCTCCATCTTCATTGCATGTCATTCAGTAGACAATCTCTCACGGTTGCTGCAAGCACATGGTATATGAAAACACTAAGACTCAGAATTTCAAGTGATTGAAGTAGAAAATCCCTTTCTGGTTGACATAAATGGTTATTTGTAACTACCCAGGAATATGTTATGTTTGGACAAATTTGCTATGATGCTCCATAGTCTGTAGTTACATTGAAGAAGTCCTACCTCTCCTATAATGGATTTCACTTTTCTCACATTTTTCTGAAACCAACATTTATACAGTACTCCTTGAAGAAATTTTCAATAATTGTTTACTAAATAGTTTACATAAAAGACAATGTAAGCAATATCAGATTACTATGGAATAACTAAACAACCAATCCAAATTTTGCTTCATTAAAAAAATAACAAACAACAACAACAAAAACTCAACACTCCAGACTTTTGTGTTGTTAAGGATGACATTACAACATAGACCTGTTTGATTTAACGTGTTTATCATACATTAATGCTTCCCAGACGGTGATATGTGTAACACAAATTTTAAATGGTCTTATTAATAAAAAACCCAGATATTGGGGTGAAAGCTGAAAGATCAGAGAAACAGAACAAACCACAGCTAATATCATCTCGTCAACTCCTCAGCTAATTTTGTTTCCATGAATCCTCAGACTGAAAGCCTCCAAGTCCTCACCCCGAGGATCTCAGTTGAACGGCTTAAAAGCCTCTAGTTCCTGGTCCTCACACTTTATATACCTTTCTGCTTCCTACCATCACTTCCTGGGATTAAAGGTGTGTGTCCTTCCTAAGCAAAGACATGAGATCTAAAGTCCTGTGATTAAAGATATGTGCTACCACTGTCTGACTTTGTTTCTAGTGTGGCCTTGAACTCACAGACAGATCTCTGCCTCCTGAGTGCTAGGATTAAGTGTGTGTGCTACCACTGTCTGGCCTCTATGCCTAATGTAGTGGCAGTTTTGTTCTCTGATCCTCAGGAAAGTTTTATTAGGGTACACAATATGTCAACCACAGATATGTTTTCCTGGTTTTAAGAGAAAGGACAGATCGACATTCCTATTTTGCCCTTTACTGTTCCTGATTCTTCTAACTAGGATACAGATTCGGCATATGAAAGTAAAGCAGCCATTGTGAATCCTAGAAAACGTAAGCCTTGTACTACAGATAACCAAATAAGTAGCTAAAAGAATCATTGAAACTTGATGTGCCCCTAAGATTTGGAATGTCTGACTTCTTTCCTAAAAGAATACTAAAAAAGTCCCAGTAATTACATGTTCCTTGCTAAAGCCAACTCTCGATACTATATAACAGTATAAACAATGTACTCCCAAGTATAATTCTAACATCCCCATTCGATCCAAGTCAAGTATTCATTGCTCTGCTCCAGTTAACATTATACCTTTGTAGTTGCTCTCATTACCTCCTTCTACTGAAGATTTCTGAAAAAAATTTGTTCTTTATTTCCATGTCTTCACATGTCCTATCTCTTGTCCTCAAACTCATGCCCTGCCTCTAGCCCTCACTTACCTCACCCACATGACCCATTCTTGCCCTTCAAGTTTCAGTTTAGAGGCTATTTTTTTTCAAGATCCTTTCCAAGATCTCACTTACCAGAAATGAGACTTTTTCCAGGAACTCTCTGAGCACCTTTTGCTTTACCATATAATGCAGATCATGTTATTATCATTATTATATTATTGGTATATTGATAATATGATGATATTATATTATCATTATTTGTTTACCTGTCTAGAATGCATGTCCTGTGAGCACAATGTTTATGTATGTTTTCTTTCCATTGTATCCAAAATCAATATTTACACTGAATATGTAAGTGTATATTGAATACATGTACATGAAGTATACATCTGGAATTAATGAATAGGCACACATTGATATATCCATTTAAATACACAGTGTTGTCTTGGACAAAGTTTCTGTCTTTAAAGAACTCATTATTTCACTTCCAATACCCTGGAAGATCTTGTGAAATACTATTATGGAGAGAACATACTTTGTAATTATATCTCTATTCATTTTCAGTGTTATCACTTTGTATCCTGTAATAATTTAGTTATTTCCAATGAGTCTCTGAATATTAAGCAATATAATGACCAAAAAGTGTAGACGAATTTCTAAACAGTCTTATTAAATAAGAAACACGGAGTCAAATACAGAAGTAATAGCCAAAAAGATCAGAGAACTAGCGAAGAGCCACAACTACCTTATCTTACCACCTCGCCACCATTGCTTCCTCAGAGAGAGCTTCTTCCTGTGTAAGCTGTGTTTTTATTGCCTTTCTGTTCTGCTTTCTCATTGGCTCTAAGCCCAGCCACATGACTTCCTCATCATTGCCTGTCTATACAGACCTCCAGGTCTCTATGGTTGGTACTGGGATTAAAGGCTTGTGTCACCACACTTGACTGTGTCCTTGACCACAGGGAGACTCTGTCTGCCTTGTGATCGGATTAAGGGTGTGTGCCACCACTGCCAGACTTCTGCTAATGGCTCACTATGTGACCTCTGATCTCCAGGCAAACTTTATTTATTAACATATAAATAAAATCACATTTCAGCACAATTAAAATATCACCACAAAAAAAGAAATCTATTTGGAGTAAGGCTTATGCATAAATGTGCTGTAGTGTGTAAGTGGCTACCACAATAGGTTCAAATATAGGTAGACAGTCTTCCTCCTTCAACCTTCATCTTCTTGCCTCCTCAATCTGTACAGATGTGTTCAGGCATTTCTTTAAAGAAATAATTTATTGGAGTTCATATCCTCTACACTCAAATCTCTTTAATTTCTTCACTAAAATTATCAGAGAAATACAATCCTTAAAACACATAGAAAAGGATAAAAACAAATAGTCATCTAGAAATCATCCAAATAAAGCTTAAAATATGCACATATGGCAAATTTATTATAGTTTAAGTCAAATTTAGTGAATTTAAGATATATACATATATATATACACACACATACACACACATATATATTTATACACACACATACCTATGACAAACGGTATAAGTAAGTGTTTTGACTGATGAGAATATTTTATATCATGATTTGTATTGTGGATATACAGCTTCATATAAGTGTCAAAACTAATCACAATGTACATCTAAAAATTGTAGACTATATTGAATATGAACAATATCCCACAAAGACTGATTTAAGCATAAAAAGCGATGAGAGCATCTATTTCCAGTAGTACGAGGTTAGGTATACAAAATTGACTTTTCCACCTGGAAAACAAAGATAAATTAGGTACTCAAAGTGTCTAAGAAAAATATGTAGTGTGTGCGTTTGAATTGAAGTCATGTGACAACCAAAAAGTATAGCACTTTAGCCTGTAGAAACAGGCAAGAAAAATGCATGAACTAGTTAATAATAGGGTCTACTATGAGAACCCTGGTCATTTACCACAATAAACTAGGCTTCTGTAGGGCTGAACATCTGGCATAAGTGTATCATAAAAGGAATTACCAAGGTAGCTAATTCAGAATACCTATACATTTAGCGTGTTCCAGGATGTAGAGAGCTTTGGGGTATAAAAAGAAAAAATAGAAATAACTTAATAAGACATGGGTTGTTTATTTCTTCTACACAACTATAGGATTTCTGATGTGGATGCTTTCAGGCATGGTTAATTAAATTAAATCACTTAGTACCACCACTCTTGATCCATACATTTTCTCATTTTATGTCCACTAACTTCATAATTTCAACTTTGTTTTCAGAATATCTTCCTAGAGTCTCAAAATGGACTCAGTGGCTCAGATGACATTTCTAGAATGGGCAACTTCCTGATCTTTATTCTCCTTCAGAGAAAGAAGAGTCGTACATGCAGGAAGACATGAGTCAACCTGTGTGTTTGAAAGTTGGAACATTACTTTCTTTAGAAAATACTAGATAACATAGTCATTTGATGGCAATAGAGAGGCTAGTCAACCAAAGCTAAGAAGACATTTTAAATTGGTCATTATGGTGAGTAATAATTAGAGGCGGACCAAGAAATACAATGGAATGAGCACCATCAGTGAGGTTGTCACTGTAAAGTTATACCGACAACCATTTTCATGTACAAGTGACTCTGTTTTTCCAGGAGCTCAGAGCTTCTCAGGATGAATACTGAGAAAAATGAATCGTTTCTCAGGATGGAGAAAATCGAGGGATGCACAGAAGATAGGGGATGAGTGATAGAGTATTTAAATTCCCATAATGAAGAAATCAGACATGTAAATTGCATGGTGATATATTAGAGAAAAGGGAGGAGAGCCACATCCTGGGGGCCCAATGAGGGACAGGATGATCTCAGAAGTAACATTGGTGAGAATAAAACTCAACAGGGCTGGGGATGGATCTCACTGATAGAGTGCTTGTCTCAATTACAAGGCCCTTAGTTCAACACCCATTACCAAAAGCAAAGAAGCTAGACCAATAGAAAACTGTGCTCAGAAAACAATGAATGAATTAGATGACAACATAAACTTTTAAAAATTTAAAATTCTAATTTTTTAAATAATGAAAATAGATTCCTCACTTATACAATACAAACCACCACTGACCACAGTTTCCCCCTCCCTCCACTTCTCCTAGCTCCGTCCCCACCTCCCCTCTCCTCCAGGTCCACTCCCCATCCATTTCACTTCAGAAAATAACAGGTTTCCTGGAGACAGCAACTAAATCAGACAAAACAAGATACAATAAGACAAGCCAAAAGCACTCATACTGAGGTTGGACAAGGCACCCAATAGAAGGAAAAGTGTCCCAAGAGCAGGCTGTTAGGAGTCCCATAAGAAGACCAAGCTAACAGCCATGACATACATGCAGAGGATCTGGTGCTGGCCCTTGCAGGCCCTGTGCTTGCGGCTTCAGTCTCTGTGGGGCCATATGAGCCCTGCTTAGATGATTCAGTGGACTATGTTCTCCTGGTGACCTCCATCCTGTCTGACTCCTACAATCTTTTGTCCTCCTCTTCTCTGGGTTCTTGGGGGAGGGACCCAAGGGATACTCTCTCTCTCTCTCTGTATAATGTCCAACTGTGCACCCACTCTGTTCCCATCTGCTGCAGGAGGAAGGGTCTTTGATGACAACTGGGACAAGGCATCATTCTGTAGATATAGCAGAATATCATTAGGAATCATTTTATTGTTTTTTGTTTGTTTGTTTGTTTTGTCTTGTTTTTTGTTTTTGTTTTTGCCAGTGATGTTTGGTTCTATCCTAGGTCTCTGGGCTATCCAGTCTCTTGTTCCTGGCAACCCAGGCAGTGTAGGACATGGGCTCCCTCTCATGGCATGGGCCTCAAGTTAAACCAGACATTAAAATTCCTTATAAATCAAGAAACATGAATGAGTTCTCCTTTAAATTTTATGAAAAATTCAAAATTATTTGATGCATTTGAGAAAAAGCCAAAATTGCCTTTGAACATGTACCTCCTCTCTGTCCTCTCTCTTTGCAAATCACAAGAGTTTAATGTCTATTTCATGTGCATTATATAGATAGATAGATAGATAGATAGATAGATAGATAGATAGATAGATAGAAAAATAAAAATATATTATGTATATATATAGTTGTTCATGTATATTCTGAAACCCTAGTTTCTCGTGTTGTACTGTTTTCATTAATAATCACATCTGATTCTTGTTGCTATATCTACTGGCTATCTGTTTCTTTAACTAACTGGATCATTTCATTATGGGACTAGTTGGATGATTTCGTCACTAAATTTAGTCATTTCATCATTGGAGAAAATGGTACATTTATGCATCAGTAGTGCCTTGTTTTCTCAATCAAGGTTGATTCAGTTCAAGAAATAAATAACTATATGTATTGTAATCACACAGATAAAATAGAATTTGGGCTTAAAATTACTGGTAAGGTTTGAAATAAAAGATCTCCATTAGGCTTTTCAGGAGTGTCTCCCAAAATAATAAAAAAGTGTCCAAATAAAACATATAATATGCAGAAATTAAAACAAAACAACAACAACAAGCCTCCCAATTAGCACCTAATGTGTAGGAATGGGGGATGGGTCCTGAAAGACTGCTGCTGTGGGAAACATTCAAGCAGCCAAACTGCATTTCTGCTAGTTTGCTCAAGAAATGAGAAGAGGGCTAGAGAGATGGCTCTAGCTATTATGGCAGAGGACGCAGTCTCAATCCTCAGCCCCCACATGGAGGTTCATAACTGTCTGTAACTACAGACCTGTAAATCCAATGCCCTTTCTGACATCTATGGGTACCACACATGTCAGCAGTGCACACAAATACATGTAGACAGAAACACCAATACAAAATAAAATAAAAGTAAACAATCTTTAAAATAAATAAATAAATGAGTTGAAGGAGATGATGTCCCCATTTCTACCTTCAAAATATAAATGAATGCATCATATTGACTAACACTAATTTGTTCCAGAACTCTAGCTGCAACAGTCTCCATCCAGCTTTACTTTCTAACTTTTAAGAAAATGAGATAAAATCATACTTAATTGAAAAAAACCTACCTCTATCATATCAAAAGTCTCTGACCCTCATTTCAGTTCTTTCCAGTTCTTTCCAGTTGCACAGATGTGGTAGGGGACATCACTCTATGTATCTATCTATTTATTTTGTGTTTCAAAAAAGTTTTACTAAATTACACTATGTGAAAAGAATTTTGAAAGAGCAAGTTCACTTTTTCTTCCTTGGGTAATGTTATAAACAAAAATTTAAATTTACTTTTGAAATTTCATCCGTATTTCGTATGTTTTTGAGAATTTGCACATATTTAAAATTCATCTATACTTTTGTGAGTTAAAAAACAAATTAATGTCTGAACTGTAATAAGACACACAACCCAGAGCTGGAGATAAGGAATTTAGAGGTCATCATGATGCTTAGATTACTTAAAAATAAAATTTGTCATATTTGAATCTGAAGAAAGTAACAACTGTGGAGTTGAGGTTACAGGTCATGAGGAGGGCACTTGCCTAGTATGTCTGAGGATATGGATTCCATCTGTTGTGATGGAAAAGGAAGGAAAGAGAGAAGGAAGGTGAAAGGAAAGGAAGGAAGGGAAGAAAAAAGGAAGGAAGGGAAGAAGGAAGATTCAAAGAAAGGAAGAACCATGAACTTCACTACAATAGTCAGTAGGAAGAATAATAAGACAAGGAGTACTAGACAGAAGTGTAGAGAAGGAAACAAGTATCACCAAGAACAGGCAATGCATGTTACATCTAAATGGCAGTAGCCACGGTGGGATGTGCATATGTGTGGTTACACAGCTCATAAATATTCTTTGGGATTTCAGGAATGACCATGTGCCAAGTTACTGAGACTTTGTTAAATGCTTTGCAACATGAGTAAATGGTATTGTCTCAGATTTTCCTATATGAATTAAAATGAGTGTGGGGTCTTTGACTTCACCGTGTAGAACTATCCAATGGCTAAATCAGATCAGCAGAGTCATCACTATTATGCAATTTTGATGCAGTTATTCAAAAAAGAGACAAACTTATATTGTTTTCTTTTGCAAAAGAAAACTATATAGGTTTTTCCTTAAAAGATCAAAACTATTCCATAAAAGTCTGTGGCAATATTTAGCTCCAAAGTAAAAACTACCATTTTCCCAGAAGAGTAAAGTTAAAGTCAAGATTAAAAATCTCTGTATGTTGATTATTTATGAACATTCAACATTGTCTCTGCTCTCCAAATATATTACCATTCACTGAGAATTTTTTTAGAAGATTCCAAAAAGTGGGACTTTTCATGTCCTTTTATGTCTTTCTTAGTTATTCATCTTTGATTATAATTGTTTTATTGGGTGATGAGAAGAAAGTTTGATGAAAGAACCTAACTGATATCTAAGGAATGTATCATTGCATACACTTGATTTGTGAGCATTCAAATGGGCTAAAACTTTTTCATAGGTTTTGCCCCAAAAGAGAGATCTTCCCACAGAAATCGTTGCCAAACTTCCTGGTCACCAATTTTTCAGTCGTGTTCCTGCTAAGTCCTTGGACCATTCGGATAAAACAACTGGACATGGCACATGAGAAACTGTTTAATTCATATAATTCAGGTGTTTTCCCCTTCCTAGACAAGTGAACAACCAGATGCACTTCTTCTGTTCTATTCAGTCCTTTGTCAGATTAAATTAGGTGTATCTAACTAGCAGAGGAGGACCTCAGCAACTTCCTTCACTCAGACTATCATACACAAGTATTGAGAACCAACAAGGTTGACATAAAATATTAACAATCCCTAGTGTGCAATCACCTGGCTGTGATCTCCAATAATGGTGACCAGAGATTAGAGAACTTTGTTCTTGGTTTTATGAGACTAAGATTTTTGTTAAATGCTTTTCATCGTGAATAAAATGCGATTTTCTCAGATTTTCCTATATGGATTAAAATGATTATGGGGTCTTTGACCTCACCATGTAGAACTATGAGTGAGCAGTGTATTCTTAGCCAGCTAGATGATCTATAGGACCATCCAGCTATAGAACCTGGGCAAAGGAGTCTGCATGCCTAAAGCCTTGCATATTTAAATTTAGGAAGTTTTCTTCTTCCACAAATAGAATATATCAGTCCAGAAAAAGTGTTGGAAATTTTTTTTAAAAAGTGCTATCTGTGGTGATATTGTGTCCCCCAAAATACTGGGCATCTTAATAAACTTATCTGGGGTCAGAGAACAGAACAGCCACTAGATATAGAGGCCAGAAAATGGTGGCACACATACCTTTAATCCTAGCATTCTGTGAATTCAAAGCCACACTGGAAACACCCAGGCATGGTGACACACGCCTTTAATCCCAGGAAATGATGGCAGGAAACAGAAAGGTATATAAGGCATGAGGACCAGGAACTAGAGCCTGGTTAAGCTTTTAGGCTTTTTAGCAGCAGTTCTGTTGCAGGAATCTTAAAAGTTCTTATTAATGAAAACAAATCCGGAGCCAGGTATTGGGGTGAACACTGGAAAACAGAGAGACAGAAGAGGCCACAGCCACCTCACCTTGCCAGTTCCTCAGCTGGTCCTGTTTCCTCAGACTGGAAGCTTCTCAGTCCTCATCCAAATGAATCTCAGCTGAACTGTGCTGCTCAAAGCCTAAAAGCTTAACCAGCCAAATGCTTAACCAGGCCAAATGCTTCTAGTTTCTGGTCCTCATGCCTTATATACCTTTCTGCTTTCTACCACCACTCCCTGGGATTAAAGGCTTGCTTTCTGGGATTAAAGGTGTGAGTCACCACGCCTGGTTGTTTCCAATGTGGCCTTGAACTCACAGAGATCCAGAGGGATTTCTCCTCTGGAATGCTAGTATTAAAGGTGTGAATGCCACCATTTTCTAGCCTTTGTATCTAGTGGCTGTTCTGTCTCTGACTCCAGATAAATTTATTAGGGTGCACAATATTTTGGGGAATACAATACCACCACATTTCTTCTCATTTTGTATAAAATTAAAAAAAGCTTATAATACAAGAAAAATTATATCCACTAAGTATATACAATATACACAGTTAAGATTACATTAACGATGTCTAGTCCATTAACATTTGACAGATTCAGACAAAAAACTCCATTAATATATAACAATATCCAGTCCAGTAACATTTGATAAACTCAAAAAAATGTCATTACTTATTCTATTTAAAACAAGTAGTTCCTTTTTAAAAGTATTTTTCTTTTTATAATAGATTCAGTAATCTACCTTTTGTCATTTTTATATCTTCCCCTTTTCTTTTTAGTGTAGATTCAGTGATCTACCCATTTATCCTATTATTTCTTTATCTTTTTTCTCAGAGTAGATTCGATGATCTATCTCATATCTATATTCTTTTTTCTTTTTCTTTCTTTTTTTTTTAAACAAAATCTCTGAATCTAATCTCCTTGTTCAGCTTTTTTCCTGACCATTAACAATTAACAACTTATAACCAACTGTCATAAACAATGACAATATCCATAACTCATTAAATGGCCAAAAACCTCCCATCCCACCTCTTGGGAATGTGAGCGTCATTTTCTTAAAATTACTTACTGCTTTCTGTGGGCTAAGACATCTTTAGGGAATCCTAAAAAGAAGTTTTTGGGGTTAATTTTTCAAGTCCTGTATCATTTGTCCAGTCACTGCTGCAGCTTTCCTCTTTAGCAAAGAGACCTACTTCCTGTGTGTTTGTCTTCATATAGACTTTCTGTTCTGCCTTCTCATTGGTTGTAAACCCAACCACATGACCTCCTCATCACTGCCTGTCTATACAGACCTCCAGGTCTTCTATGGTTGGTAGCTGAGATTCATTCCGGATGAGGACTCAGAAACATCCAGTTTGAGGAAACAGGATCTGCTGAGAAGTTGGCGAGGTGAGGTTAGCTGTGGCCTGTTCTGTCTCCCTGATCTTTCAGCGTTCACCCCAATACCTGACTCCGGGTTTGCTTTTATTAATAAGACCTTCTAACAATTTGTGCAACAGCTATCGTTAATGATTAGTAGCAAAATGTTGCTTCTTATATGCTCTTATCTGCTTTGCTTGAAGAATCCTAAATTACAGAGGGAAGAGGGTTTCCACCAGGGAACCCAACAATGACTCCATTGAATTGGGAATTAAGATTGCTTCATGCCTGCCTTGAACCAGCAAGAAAAGAAAGAAGTTACTGTGTTGACTGCCGTGATTGATACCAATGAAAACTGCAGTAAACAATTAAAGAAAGGTTCTCCAGAGAAGAGTAGTTGAGAACAGCAGAGCTCTGAAGTGGAAATACTTAGGCCATAGTAAACCACGGGCACATACAAAGAGCTATGGTCAAAGGAGGCTTCTAAAGATAAAAATGTGGAGGATTGCTTCAAACACATTGAAACAACAACCTTTGGGCACAACTGTTAATGACAACCAGTCAGAGGTTGAACATAGTTGCCCATCATGTATTTGCTGAGTACTTTCTGTAGGCCACTGTGCCAGCCTCTGTGCACATCAGTGGTTCTAGTCATCTTTTACGACAGTTGCTGTCATGTAACCAGAATCTCCTGGGATTGATTTCCTTTGATACTTAGGTATTTATTTATTTTGTTAAAGTTGACACAGACGACTCAGTTTTGATTTCATTAACTTTCATCAACCAAGAGGAAATTAGACTTCTCCACAATATAAGTAAGGAGTAGAAAAATTATGTTTAGAAGAGAAAGGACTCCTTGGGGGATATTTTCCTAATGTGCATTAAAGATGATTAAGGTCAATTATGATGAAGGGTTAATGGATGATTACAACAACTCAAAGCTCATAAGACTGCTAATAGTCTAGCTCACTCTGGAGTGAAGGCTTGGGTCACATACCGAGGTAAAATGACACAACCAGCTGAGGTGCGTGCTTAAGGCAGAGAGAAGACAGAATAGAAAGTGACAGAGGGGTCAGAGGGTAATCATCAATATGAGCTGTGCCTACAGAACAGTGCCGGAAGTGTGGAATAAAAAATAAAAAACAGAAATGTGGATAATTTTCATGAATATTTATTCTTTTGTTATATACATATAATTATTGTATGCGACAAAAGAAAATATCTTGGCTTTCTTTCCTTTCTTATTCTTTTATTATGTGATGTATTGAACTTCACTGTGGTATTTAAGAATTAGTGATTTTTTTAATATCATATTATATGTACCCGTGGATTTTTGTTATGGTTTGAGCAAGTGTCTCCCAAAGAAGCATATATTAAAGCTTTAGTCACCAATATGTCATGATGTTCTGACTTTCTACAAACAGAACCAGAGCTTAAAAACTCTGAAACCTTGAAACAAAATAGACATTTCCTCCTAAGCTGATGAACTCTGGTATTTTATCATGGTGGTACAAAGCTGCCTAACAAATTATCAACGAGAATAATCGCTGTAGGATTGGTTGGTCCTTCTTTCCAGGAAGCCATCAGTGCATTACAGCTGTGTTTGGGATAGTTGTAGCATGTGAGAGGGAATCCCGACCCTTTTATTAGCTGTATGTGTGGATGAAGCATGGGCCATGCTACAGAGACACTGAAGATGTCGTGAAGGAGAACCTCTGATTTTCTTCCACTCTCAGTTCCCGACTTTCTTTGACAAAAAATAAACAAACAAACAAACGAACAAAAACAGTAGTCTCCACTGCACATCAATTCAATTCAGTTCCCTAGAAGCTATCAAGTGGATATTCTACAATTAATGTAACTGTGAAAAACCTTCGGCTGGGCAGTGATGGCACATGCTTTTAATCTCAGTACTCGGGAAGCAGAGCCAGGTGGATCTCTGTGAGTTCGAGGCCAGTCTGGTCTACAGAGCGAGATCCAGGAAAGGCACCAAATCT
Organism: Peromyscus melanophrys; assembly: GCA_902168415.1. Lineage (NCBI taxonomy): Eukaryota > Metazoa > Chordata > Mammalia > Rodentia > Cricetidae > Peromyscus > Peromyscus melanophrys. The sequence continues at coordinate 37,441 of CABHPR010156350.1, forward strand.
ACACAGAGAAACCCTGTCTTGAAAAACAAACAAACAAACAACAAAAAAAAAGAAAAAGAAAACCATCTACTCAGAATAGAGAGATATCTCACAGGATAAGGCCTCAGACCCACAATATTTCCCCTGTATGCTCAAATGCCCATTGCAAGGAGTCCCTTTCAGAAAACCCAAAACTCATCTGCAGATTAGAAGTCCCCATGATTCTATCCTTGGTTTTGTCTGTTTGACAGAGTGGCTCACAGAAATGAGGAAAACAGCTTATTTATTACTGATTTTTATAAAAGATATAACTTAGAAACAGGTAGGCGGAAGAAGCAAAAGGCCAAGGTATGTTGGGAACACTGATCATCATTGCCCCCTCCAGGACTGTCATATTCACTGGCCCTCTCCATGTTCATCAATTCAAAAACTCCCTGAAGCTCATCCTTTTGGGTTTTTATACAGGATTCACTATAGAGGCATAGTCAATTTAAATCAGTATGCACTGGCAATTAAGTGGATCTCTTGGTACTCTTTCCTCCCTAGAGGTTGGGATGCATGGTTCAAAGCTCAGCCCGCTAAACTAATTGTTGGTTCCCCTGGCAACCATATTTCATACATGCAAAAATTATCTTATAAACCCAGGTATGGTTGAAAGGAGTTTGTTATGTGTGACAAAAGATTGTCCTTTGGTCCCTGCCATGCAACACTTCCCTAGAAGATTACAAAGAGTTTATCCTGAAGACCAAATACCCAAGGTGAGGTTGAACTGTTGACCTTGTGTACATCCTACTTCACAAATGAGTCTGTCAGATACGTTAAGCCTATAGGCTGAAGATGATGCCCCAACACTGCGGAGAAACCTCAGGTGACTGTCCAGGCAGCTGGCTGTTTCTGTCAACTCACAATTTTTTGGAAGCTGCTTGCATGCACTTCCTGTTTTTATTTTTGTTAGGTAATATTATTTCCTTCTTGGGTCTCTGAGGGAGTTGAAGATTAGTTAGTTATATTTAAAGATTAATTAATTATAGTTGAAGATTAGTTAGGATAGAAAGGAATTAGGTACATTTTGGACTTACCAAAACAGGATAAGTAATGGAATTATTTTCTCTGAATACTTTATTTAATCACAGTATCATAGGTGTCAAGTTGACAACAATGGCCTTTTGGATAGCTTATTTTTGCTCATCAATTTCACTGGGCCATGAAGTCCTAGCTACCTGGTCAAACATTAGTCTAGGTATTTCAGAGAGTATCTCCTGATGAACTTGACATTGAAAAGGGTCACCTGAGTAAAGCAGACTACCCTCTCAAACGTGGTGGAACTTTTACAGCTGTTGAAGGCCTAAACAGAGCCACAGTCCACCATGGACCATAACATTCCAACCGTGAAATCCTGAAATGCATGCTTTTCCTAATGAAACTGCATTCTTTCTAAAGTATTAACTCTGTCTGGTATCAATGTAAGGGTCTAGAGTCTAAAGTTTGTGTAGCTCAGAGATGGGTGAGAATCAAGGTGTGAGTCATTCTGAAACAAAGTCTTATTGAGTGCTGAACCTGTGAAATACAATACCTCCTGTGCTTCTAAACTACTGAGTGTGGTCAATCAGCATGAGTGCTGCCATTTCAAAATGGAGAAATAAGAAAGGAGAGAAATTTTCCACACAAGTGAACAACAGGACCAGCAGGACGAACCCTAAGGCTTGATCAAAACCTTTGACTGGTTGTTCCAGGTCTCAGTCTCCTGGATCAGTTCAGTCCTACTGGTTGCAGTCACATGTTTGCTGTTCTCTCAAGCCATAATCACAGGCCATTGGTTGTACTAATCTGATGTCATGAAATTGGTCCTCTTTACAAGGCCCCGCTGGGTCTTGTCCTACTTAGGACTTACCAATTTACTTTTTGGTAGCCCAATACACTGGTGGTTTTCTACCTGGATGCTATGGTTCTCTGAAGCATCCTTGGCAATATAGGTACAATAGCCATACCCTAGAGTTTACTTGGGTACAAGCACTATCCAACTGCTAGAGTTGAACTTAGAATGAATACCAAGGGAGGCCACAGACTGTGAAGAAGAGGAAACTCTGCAGCAAGATGGCAGCATGGGGAATGACTCTTCCTTTGGAGTAAGCCAGCCCTCCAGATCTTAACCTTGAGACTTATGGATGGAAACCTTCTACACTGGCCTTAGAAAGTCTTCTGGGGTCATGCGATTTGTCCAGGACAGTAGATCTTTGTGGAGGTTGAGGTACCTGCCCTCAGCTCCTACCCAGGGTTCCTTAGGAGGAATACTTTCCAGAGAGAGGGAAAAGTGAAAGATTTCTATAATCATTTCATACACATGGGCAAATGCTCTTCATACTATGTGTTCTTTATTGTTATGCTCTTTGTTTCTTCCATCTTTATTCCTCTCTACTTTTTTATTCTTCTCCATCTTTATTCTTCTACCTATTACAAATTCCCAAGAATGCACACACATACACACACACACACACACACACACACACACACACACAAACACACACAAATATATATACACACACGCATTAATAATTTGTTAGACTGTGAAAAGTTTCAGCTCATCTCTTACAGTGATAGCTACAAGGGTACAAGGGAAGAAATTAAACCAATGAGAGATTAAAGAAAAGGCAAATAATGTCTGTATTATTTTATCTGATTAATAATATCCAGACATTGCTGTGGGATGTTCTGTATGTCAAATGTGTTGCCAATAAAACACTGATTGGCCAGTGGCTAGGCAGGAAGTATAGGCAGGACTAACAGAGAGAATAAAAAGAGCAGGAAGGTGGAAGCAGATGCTGCCAGACGCTGCCAGACGCTGCCAGCCACCGCCAGGACAAGCAGCCTGTAAAGATGCTGGTAAGCCACAAGCCATGTGGCAAGGAACAGAATTATAGAAATGGATTAATTTAAGATATAAGGACAGTCAGCAAGAAGCCTGCCACGGCCATACAGTTTGAAAGCAATATCAGTCTCTGTGCTTTCTTGGTTGGGTCTGAGCGGCTGTGGGACTGGCAGGTGAAAGAGATTTATCCTGACTGTGGGCCAGGCAGGAAAACTCTAGCTACAAGACATGGTTAACCAGTTAACAGCCTTTTTCTGTTAATCACCTGAATCTCAGGACCTATATACTTAGTTAGCCTACTGAGCCTAAAATCTTACATTAAAAACTGGTGTAGAAATAAATACAAAATGTTAATAGTTCTTTTAATCATGGTGAGGAGGTGCTGGTGGGGGAAGCTTAGGGTAACATAGGTGCTATTGATCTCTTAGAGGACTAAGAGATAACAAGGCCAGACATCTGCACTATCACTTCTAGTTCGCTATAATTCTTTTGAAGGGTTTTGATCCAACAAGGCCAAGCACCTGCAATTCTGCTCTATGAAAGCTCCACAGGGATACTTCCTTTGACCAATTTGCCTTGTCAGTGGCTAAGGATAGAGAACAAGACCTCTAAGTGTCCACAGTCCACATGGAACAACAGATAAAGTTTTGAAGCATATTTTAGTATGTTTCTATTATATACAGTTAAATAAGAAGTCATCTTCCTGACCACCCATAGATATGTGTGCCCAATAGATGGAATATATACATGAGATAAACACACAAGCAGTGGGAAAACACTCATAGCTGTTCTTAAGGAAGAAATGCAGTGGCACATGAGAAAAATTACAGACAGGAGCAACTAGTCATTAATAGTCAGTAACTCCACGGACTTGCCAGGCAGGGCTCCCCATTAAAGAGTCTGGTGGGTTGACCTGTTGAATACTAGTTGTCACCTGTTGTATACTCCCATGGCCTCTTGCTACCAGTATCTCTCAGTAGATCTTGTCTTTTGTCCAGGTTGATGACTAATTTCCCAGTATCTGGATGAAAAGCAGCTGGCTTCATTTGAGGCATATGTCCTAATTTGTCTACACTCTTCATATTTTTTTCTGGAAGTATTTCTTGTTTGTTTGTTTTTTTAAATAGGAAAGCTGAAAATTTTCTAAAATTTTGAGTTTTGTTTTCCTTTTATGTTAACTGTTATAAGTCATCTTTCTCCTCACGCTCAAGGATAAACCATATGCGCCCTTCAATGCTTTCCTTAGATGTTACCCTCGCCAAACATTCAAGTTCATTGCTCATGGGATTTACAAAGCACCAGGATCTTGACATAATTCAGCCATTTTCTTGCTACTTTATAATACCATTTCCTCTACTTTCCAATAATATTTTCTCATTTCTAGCTGAGGCCTTGCACCATGATTGTATTTATTATATATGCATTCCTCCTCTCCTGAACCCTCACAACCTAATCACTTGTAACAGTTCATTCACAGCAATCATCTTTCTTAACTTGAACTTTAAGAATTCTCCAATGTCTGCCTCTTCAAAGCTATTTCACATTTTTATTCATTTCTTCTTGCAGCAACCCTCCTTATGAGTAATAATTTTCAGGTTATTATAACAAAAATACCATGGACTATGTGGTTAATAAGCAACAGAAATTTATCTTTCATGGTTCTAGAGTCCAAATCAAGGTGCTAGCAGACTGAGAATCTAACAAAGGCCAATTTGTTAGTTAATGAACAATCAGGAGAGGGCTCTTTTCAGAAATACAGACAGACATGTCTTTGCCTCTCCACAACACCAGGGTTTACTAAATAGCAATAAATTCAGGAGCATATCTTTTGTTGCCTTTAATTTATTAATTATTTTTTATTTAATTTTGTAAACACAACCATTGGCAGTCACAGACTCCTCTATTCCAATCTTAATTACTAGCATTAACTCTCAGACTGCATGTTACAATTCAGAAGATACATATGCACAGCACACAAACATGTTACACACATTCATATGTATTACAGAATGCCTGTGAAAGGATTAAAGAAGTTTCAGTGTTCAAAGAGATAAAGCATACAACAGATGCAAATGCATGGAGAGTCAAGGGAATTGAATCTTGAGAACAACATGCTGAATGGCAGAAGTCAGTCACTAAAGACCACAATTTACTCAATTCTTTTTATGTGAAGAATGGGCAAATCTAGAGATTTAAAAATTACTTTAGTAGTTCTAGAGCCTGAGACTTAGGGTACACGGGAGTGATTGTTAATGTGGCCAAAGCTTTCTTTGGGGGGTGATTAATAAGTTCTACAGTTTAGTTTGTTGATGGCTGTACAACCAATGATTGTAAACTTGAGCATTTTAAGTACAAATTAAACCTCAATAGAGATACTTTTTAAAAGAAAAAGGAATTATCGTTAGGCTCAGTTTTATGAAGTGGTTCCTCTATGTCTAAGAGAGTCTTCCTTCAAGGATATCATCAAAATGTAAAGCAATACTTTTCTCATCAAAACATTGCATAGGAATGATTTTTTCCAATTTTAAGTAAAGAAAATATCTTCAAGGGCACTGCAGATAAGTTTGACTCTGAATGAAATTCTGAGGTAGCAATGTTCTGACTAATGTTTTTGTCCTTGGAAAGACAATAAACACTTTAGAAACAATATCAAACTGTTATAAAAATCAGTCCATTTATGGAAGTAATTGGGTAACATTTGTTGAACAATGACCAACTGTGTCTAGAAATCACCCTCCTCTGAGTTTTCCATGCTCTTAAATAAAGAAATTTGCTTCAAGTTCTGACTGATGACTATTCCCAATCTCTGTATTTGATGGCAGGGTTAAGACAGAAGTAGATTACTTAGGTCATGAAATTATAAGCATAGTCCACTTGTTGAGTTTTGCGAAGTAAAAGATGTTTAAAATCATGCTTGTTTATTATTTCACAGTGTTTTTATTTGATGCAGAAAAATGACAAAGCACTTGCAATTTCTAGTGTACTATAATACTAAGGAAAACATTTTGGAAAAACACAAACACGTATTATAGTGAAAACTGAATTGCTTGGGACTCTAAATACAATTATAGGGCAGCTGTGGCAGCCTGATACTACTACTTAAGTCAATAACGCTAGCAGTAAAAGCAATAAAACAATTAAGATTTAGATAGATACTTAGTTCCTGTATATTAGTTACTTTGATCTCCATAACCTTTGAAGTATCTATTATTAACTACCCCATCGTTGCTGATGAGAAAATTGAAGTTAATAATTTGAGATACATGCCTGAATTTTCAAAGCTAGTAAGAAATTTCATGTAAAGAACTGTGTACTTTCAGATAATTGGGTAATAATCACAGCCTTGAGGTCATAGCCCCTGTATTAGCTTGTCTTTGCCTCGTGTTAAGCACCTAGAATTAACTGCTTAAAGGTTACAACTGTCATTTGTGCTATTAAAAACATTTTTGACTCACTGTCTCCTGAACACGTAGTGAGATTGTACTTCACGGCCTTTTTCAGATTGAGTAGTGCCATGTGGTTGGTCCCGGCCAACAATTTGTGACCAAACCAACACCAATAATAGCAACAACAACAGTAATGATGTTGGGTTTCTCCTGAGCCAAAAAAGAGAGATAGAAAACAAAACACACGTTAGTGTGTGATGAGGGATGCAGTGAAGATGTCACTCTCAATCTCATTAGTCTATCATGGGTCCATGTGTTCCATCCAGATGAAGTCAGAGCAACTTAATGTATCTTTATGTAATGGGACATAACGTACCTTCTTAGAACCCTGCAAGGTCCAGGAACACTCTTCACTAAGCCAGCCCACATTTCATTCTTTGTAATGTTCTGGCTATGGAATGTATGATGAGCTGATTTCTTTGCATGTGAGCCCATGATGACTCTCTATGCTGTAAAATGTGCTTCTTGATCAGATGGAATGTTATATGCAATGCTTATATTGAGGGTGCTTAAGATGTTCTCCATAACCATTCATAGTGGTCTCAGCAGAAATATTAATGACGAGGAAAGCACATTTGTATCTGGAATATGTGCATTTTAATGAGGATGAATCTCTACCCAGTTCTGGAAAACGGAAGTTCAATATAATGAGCCTGATGCCAGATGGGGGTGCTGGCTTATGTCCCATATACCTAGCATGTTGCTACAAGGAGGGTGTCATTATTGGTCTGTGTTGTAGGCAGATCAGACATGCAAAAGTAGAACTAGGCAGGTCAACGTCGGTGAAGGAATGCCTATATTACTGACCTGTGCATGAGCTCTGTCTTGGGAGAGTTATCCCGGAATGCATAATTCTGTCTACCTTATCAGTGAGTCACCTTTGCAATATGCACTCCTGTGAGATGTTTCACATTCCAAAATATCTTAGATCGTGGTCATTCTGGAAAGTCCATCCATAAAATTCCATTCCTTGACGATTCAACCCAATCATTTGCAACTAGCCATGAACTGATCTAGATTTATATTTCTAGGCTTGTCTCTCTCCAGGAAGAGTATACAACCACATGTCATACTAGAAACTTTGCCTCCTAGGAGGGTTGGCCTTCATCACTGTCTTCAGATTTAAACCTATATGGGGCATCTATCCTTTTCTGCCCTCTTTCAGGTGATATTAGCCTATTATAGAGAATATCAATCACACTAATAGTCCAGGAAATAAAGGGACAAGACAGAGTCGGTACCTTCATTACTATACTACTGCTTAAAGTTTTGGGCCCTGTTAAATCAAAGGCTTGAGCACTAAGTAAGCGTTCTTCTATTAAAGGATCCTGTAATAGTCTCTTCCAATGGGAAGCAGAGATTTCAGGAGTCAAATGTAGCAGACACAGAGTGATGTACATAATGGGCAGACTTCAGAGGTTTCCCTCGTTTTCAGAGCTGGCAACTCTAGTCCTGGGTACCCACGGCACAGTTGATTTGTATTTTGCATTTAGGTGGGGTTGAGTATAAGAGGAAAGGTGATTTGGCTGTTGGACGGTGAACAAGGTGAATTAGAGTAGAATTTTCTTATTTTCTTTTTTTCCTCCTCTCCATCTTCTTTATGATGAGGATCTATATGGTTTTTCTAGGTTTAGAAAATTCTCTGCCTTGGGAAATTTCATGACAGCTGGTGACTTAGGCAAAGCAAGAAGACACAAAGAGATAGAACTGTGGGGACATTTTTATGACAATTGTAGGGATGTTCTCCAAAATAGCACAGTGCTGATGTCAGGGACATCCGTGTCTATAGCAACAAGTAAAGGTGGTTTGGTTTCTCAAAATCAGCCAGCAGCTCCAAAAGTATTTGCTCCAATGTACATGGCATATTTTAGGCTCTGCTCTGAGCTGTGTATCTGCTATTTGTTTTAACTGATCTGAGCCTGTTTCCTATGTTCTCTGGGTAATTAGGTGACACACAGTATCATTAAGAGTTTCCTGGTTCAAAGTTTACAAATGGAAACCTCAGACTTGTCTCCACAGCTACAATGAGATTAGAGAGGAAAACATAAATTGTCTTAATAAATTGCATTCTTGGTGGAGCTCAGCAAAGAGCCATTTTGAATGAGCATGTCTGGTAAATGTGCTTTCTTAATATATTTCATGGTTCTCAACCTAAAAACTTACCATTTGTTTCCTAAGGAATACAAGACACATGTGTGAAACACATACACCATCTATATGATAAAAACAAGGAGAAATTGGAACCAGACTGTCATTTCACAAGTCTTACTGAAATTGATGGGACTATAGATAGTTCCTGGAAGAGGGGCAGAACAGAGTGTTTGCGGGACAGAAACCCATAAGGCACAGAATCAAATTTGTCTATTTAAGTGGCTAGTGACCAAGCTGAAATCTCCATGGGCCTTTCCTGAAACATACAGGAAGTCCACGAACAGTTAAAAGAGAATACATTGAAGAACTGTCTCATAATCAGAAATTAAAATATTTAAATTGGGAATTCCTTTTATCTATGTCTCCCCTCCCTATTTTTCTTTTTGTATTTTTCAACCTGGGTTTCCCTGTGTTAAAATCAGCTGGCCTCAAACTGAGGTCCTCTTGCCTCAGCCTAACCCGTGCTAAAATCCCAGGCATACACCACCATACCTGGCTCTTACAGGAATCTTCATTAACTCGCAAATTTTAAAGAAAGAAGAAAAAAGACGAGGCTGCGATGAACAAATTTTTAAAAGTGAAGCTAACATATATCAATCTGCATTCAATTTTTCATTAATTTTGGATCTCTAAGAAATAAGCACTGAAAAGCAATGAATAAACAAGTAGTTTCAGCTTTGCACTGGCAGACTGCAGGAGCCTGCAAGATTGTTTCTTTCTCTTTGCAATACCCAGGCCTGCCTGCGGACCTTGGCTCTTGGAAACATTCTTGCACATTAACTTCAGGAAGACTTCTAGGAGAAAGCTACATTAGAAAGTAGCTAAAAATAATTTTTCAGTCTCAGCTTCCTTGACTTGACAGTAAAACCACCACAAGGTCCAATCACTGGGTCAAAAAAAAAAAAAAATCAATCGAAAACCAGGAGGTTATAGTGTCTTTAATTTTTGCATTAGTCTCTATAAAATCTCAACCCAGGAAAAGGGTACTTTTAGGTACTGGAAATTAAGCTGGGTCAGCTGGTTGTGCATCCAGTTCCTGCCACCTCACTCACAAATCTGGGGACCCTTAGCTGTGTCAGAGCAAGAAAGCCACCTCCGGTCCTCAGGGTCTTCATTGCCCACTCTGGCGAGAGTTCCTAGCTTCGGGATCTCAAGCCTGGCAGCAACCTGAGGCCAGGTCGGGGACTCACATTCCGCTCTGCCCACCCGCCCTGGCTCTGCGCCGCGGTCTCCCGCAGTTCCGCGTCTGCGCAAGGCCGAGGGGCAGGAGCTGGGCCGGCCGGGGAGGTGCAGGGCGCCGCGGGAGCCAATGGGAGCGCAGGGGGGAGCCGGTCTGGCTGCGGCGGCCGGCGGGGCTCGCACTGCCGGGATGGACGGCGAGCGCCTGGCGTCGGGTTCGTCGGAGCTGGCGGTCGGTGAGAGCCCGCGGGGCGGCGCCCCGATCCCGGGTGGCAGCGGTTCCTGCAGCCTGCTGCAGGCCGACGTGCTGGATCTGGACGAGGACGAGGACGACTTGGAGGTGTTCAGTAAGGTGAGGGCAGGGGACGTTGCCGCGAATGTGGAGGGGGCGGCGCGTCCAGGGAAAGTTCCAGGGTGACTCAACTCCCTGCTGAATCCGAGCTGGAGAACGTACACCCAGCCTGAACCAGCCGCTCCCTCCTCAGCACTTTGGCCTTCCCAGAGGCAGGGCCAAGGCTTATGGAGTCTCAAAAGTTCTGATTTTTTTAACCCCCCCCCCCC